>CM041203.1:2351480-2566480 GCA_023078555.1 Ulva prolifera | reverse complement strand
GTGTGTGTGTGTGTGTGTGTGTGTGTGTGTGTGTGTGTGTGTGTGTGTGTGTGTGTGTGTGTGTGTGTGTGTGTGTGTGTGTGTGTGTGTGTGTGTGTGTGTGTGTGTGTGTGTGTGTGTGTGTGTGTGTGTGTGTGTGTGTGTGGTGTGTGTGTGTGTGTGTGTGTGTGTGTGTGTGTGTGTGTGTGTGTGTGTGTGTGTGTGTGTGTGTGTGTGTGTGTGTGTGTGTGTGTGTGTGTGTGTGTGTGTGTGTGTGTGTGTGTGTGTGTGTGGTGTGTGTGTGTGTGTGTGTGTGTGTGTGTGTGTGTGTGTGTGTGTGTGTGTGTGTGTGTGTGTGTGTGTGTGTGTGTGTGTGTGTGTGTGTGTGTGTGTGTGTGTGTGTGTGTGTGTGTGTGTGTGTGTGTGTGTGTGTGTGTGTGTGTGTGTGTGTGTGTGTGTGTGTGTGTGTGTGTGTGTGTGTGTGTGTGTGTGTGTGTGTGTGTGTGTGTGTGTGTGTGTGTGTGTGTGTGTGTGTGTGTGTGTGTGTGTGTGTGTGTGTGTGTGTGTGTGTGTGTGTGTGTGTGTGTGTGTGTGTGTGTGTGTGTGTGTGTGTGTGTGTGTGTGTGTGTGTGTGTGTGTGTGTGTGGTGTGTGTGTGTGTGTGTGTGTGTGTGTGTGTGTGTGTGTGTGTGTGTGTGTGTGTGTGTGGTGTGTGTGTGTGTGTGTGTGTGTGTGTGTGTGTGTGTGTGTGTGTGTGTGTGTGTGTGTGTGTGTGTGTGTGTGTGTGTGTGTGTGTGTGTGTGTGTGTGTGTGTGTGTGTGTGTGTGTGTGTGTGTGTGTGTGTGTGTGTGTGTGTGTGTGTGTGTGTGTGTGTGTGTGTGTGTGTGTGTGTGTGTGTGTGTGTGTGTGTGTGTGTGTGTGTGTGTGTGTGTGTGTGTGTGTGTGTGTGTGTGTGTGTGTGTGTGTGTGTGTGTGTGTGTGTGTGTGTGTGTGTGTGTGTGTGTGTGTGTGTGTGTGTGTGTGTGTGTGTGTGTGTGTGTGTGTGTGTGTGTGTGTGTGTGTGTGTGTGTGTGTGTGTGTGTGTGTGTGTGTGTGTGTGTGTGTGTGTGTGTGTGAGTGTATGTTGCTGTTGATTCGGATGCGATTCGGTTTCAGTGTTTTCTCCCGTTCACTCTTTTGTGAATGTCCTGACATAGCGAGGTTTCCCAGGGGGCACCGCCGGCAGGGAGTGGCTGCAGTTTGCATATACCACCGCTAGCTTGAACACGCAAGATGTGCACGCATCAGGCGGCACAGCTGAAGGATGTGCTGCCAGGGTGCGGCATTTTGTGTGTACATACAGTATGAAATGTGCTTGTGGTCCGCATCAAGCGTCGAGAACATGACCATGCATTTGCTCACACGCTGTGCACCAAACACACATCCGGATGTCCGGACCGGGACCGTCTCGGGCTTCCATTGGGGTGTGCCGCGCGGGGGCGGCTGTGTTGGGGGTGGGTGTGGGGCTGGGGGCGGCGGCCCCCCTGCGTTTGCGCGGACTGCAGCAGCCGGGCCCAGCTGTTCAGGGTGGGCCACCTCGGCCGCGATATCGGCAGCGGCGCCGTTCCTTATGTACGCGGATGCGGGTGTCCTTAGCCTGTGACTGGGGGGGGGGGGGGGGGGGGGGGGGGGGGGGGGGAGGTGCCTGAGAGTGTCGTGTGCATGGGTTATGGTGCGTGTGGCACGGACAACTGTGCTTGGGGGCGCAGGTGTATCTGTGGGAGTTACAAGGACAAGTGCAACGAGGTGGGCAGCGCCGCGAAGCCAGCGAGCATTGCAAGGACATGACGCCAACCCAGCCGAATGCACCCGTGCTCGAAACCCAGTGCTCTCGACACCACATTGACCGACCTTCCAACACGCGCAAACCGCCACGCACTGCCACACTTTCGGGTCTCTGGGGCGGGGCTGTGGGACGGGGTGCGAGTGGGCGTGGGCGTGCGAGTGTGGTTGCGGGTATGGGGAGCTGTGTGTGCATAGCTGCTGCCAGGCCGGGTGCTGACGTGTGCGGTTGCATGGATGTGGTGGTACGTGCTGGGTGTTGCTGGTCGCGTGGGTGTGAGATTTCCCTGGCTGTTGCCCGCGGTGCTACCTGCATCTCTCTCGCTTTGTCCTTGTCACACACTACCGCATCTGCCACACACCTGTACAGTGTGCGCGGCCGAGGATGTTCCCCTGATGACCTCAAACAGAACAATGAGCTCTGGGCAGCTCCGTTCCAGAGTTGATGCGCGACATGCCATTGCATCCTGGATCGCTTTATGGTGAACGACCGCAACATACAAACCGTTGCTGGAACTGGTGATAAGGAGGGCTGCATCTGTGGGGTTGAAAGCAGGAGCCAGCTCGCACGGTGCCACCATCGCCACAGTGAACAGTGCGAATCAGGCTGAGCCTGGCAGCAGTGCGGCTGTCAGCGACTGACTTCGAGCGTGCATGATGCATCGTCGGCCTGCGGAGTGAAAGGGAGGAAGCCTACTTGAAGGTGGAGGTGCTGAATGGCCTAAAGCTATGGTGGTCGGAAGCACAGAGGCAAGATCCTGCGCTAGCTGCTGGCTGCTACGCCTCGGGTCATCAGCAGATGGCTAGAGAGAAAACATGTCCTTGGTGGCATTACAGCGTTACTTACAACTTACATTACGCTGCAATGTACTATCCTGTCCTTGCAGCAGTGCACTAGTAGTACCAGCACCACATGGAGGTGTGGCACGTGACTGCCTGCATCGATAAGACACACTGACAGGCCCGGCCGGACGCATCAGCTGCTACTCAACGACTGACGTCACCACCTACAGCTGAACTGTGACAGGGGGGGTGCAAGTGAGGATCCTGGACTGTCCATCTTCTCCAGTAAATCCGGCGCAGCACAGCGCAGCACGCTCTCCTCCGCATGCACACAGCGTGCGCGCAAGCGCTGGCGCCCTCTGCATGCTGTGTGCTGCGCCATTTGTCTAGGCACTGTCAAGGGAGCTGCTGCTGCTCGACCCCATGCCCCATTCGCCTGACCGCCTGGGCAGCAAGGGCAGTGTCCTTTGATGTGAGCTACTGTGGCGTGCATGCTGTGTGCTGTGCGGAGGGTGGCCGGCTGGCTGTTCACGTGCAGCTACATGGATGGCTTCAGAAGGTGTCGACGACTCTTCAGGGTGGAAGGGAGCTGTGCTGCTGGACTGCAGAGGGCTACGTCCGTCCGTCTTCACAGCACGCAGCACATGCTGAGGGCCGTGCTGTGCTATACGCGGCTCAGTATTCACGCCAGCCTGCATGTTGGTAGAAATCCGACTCAGGGATGCGATGGAGTCCCAGGTTAAAGGCGCGGGTGTCACCGGCTGTGCCGCAAATCGCACAGCATGCTGTGTGCTGCGGCCCTCCGTGCCCGACGACGCAGCATGAAGCCCCGAGCTGCCACCTGCTGTCCTACTGCTCTCTTCTGCTGCAGCGTGCTGTGGGCGTGCTGCGGCGCTCGGGAATGCACCCTCCGCACCATGCTGCGTGCTGTGGGCTGTGCGGCCTTTCCTCCACGCATGCACCACAGCGTGCACAGCACTGGACATGCGTTCCACAGGGGATCCCTGCCGCCCTGGCCCTCCGGCTTCAGGATCCGAGCCATCACGAGGGCTTTCGCGTGATGCTCGCGTCCCTCCCCTAGAGTCCACCAGCTGCGACCCAGGCGTGTGCCCCCCAACGCTGCGTGCTTCTGGGCCAGATGCTGGTTGAGCAGCAGCAGAGGGCAGCAGTGGCGTGACGGGTCTGGCTGTAATCCCGCTCTCTGGCTCGCCTGCCTGCAGCGAAGACCGCACAGCACGCCAACCCCCCGGCGCAGCCTGCCGCGCATGCACCCCCGGATCCTCCGCACCGGAGGCCATGGCCATTGACATGGGCGACGGCGGCATGGTCAGATGCATGACAGAGGCCCCGCTGTCACCACCCAGGGATGCAGCCGGGCTGCCCGACCCCAGCGCAACGCGAGGCGACATGCCGCGGTGCGACCGGATGCTGCCGCGGCTGCCGCGGCTCAACGCGGAGGCGGCGCCGCCGCTGGCCGTGGCAGCGCTTGTCCGCCACCGTGCTGAGGCCGCTGAGGCTGGGAAGGTGTGGGAGGTCTTGAACTCCCGCACAGCTGCCGCGTGCTGCTGCCACCGCCGCCTGGATGCCGCGGATCTAGAGCGCGTGAGGCGTGTCGGCTGCGCTGGAGCGGCGTTGGGGGACTGCGGCTTCGCCGCAGCTGCATCGGCAAATGCTGCCAGCGCAACAGATGTGAAGCGGTCGCCGGCGCCCGCCGCATGGTGTGACACGGCACCGGAAGCAGTGGCCGTCTCTGCCCCAGAAGAACCGGCATCAAAAGCCTGATCAGCTGCCTGCATGATTGAACATCCATGTGCTGCATGCATGCGGGTGTTGCACACCGGCCGGCCCTTCTGCGGCATCCTGAGGACATTTCACCGGTGGTCCGGCCGACGATTGGATTGTATGGCAGCATCCGCCGTTGGCGGCTCTGTGGCGCATGTAACATGCCGTCGCATGCAAAGCAACGCTCATGCATGTTTGCGTGTCTAGCGCGCTCGTGTATCAACTGCGGCGCCCGCATTGCCTCGCATCCAGCAGCTGCAGCAGACCGCTGCGGCCCACATGCATGCTGCTGGCACGCGGTCCCCTCCCACAGCCGGCGAGCTGCATGAGACTGTACTGTTGCCGCATGGATCGAAGCCGTGGTACCTGCTACGGCGCCTACACAACTACACACGGCAGATTGTTCTCGCCACAAGACATGGATTACGGCCCCCTTGTTCGGCTGGAGGTGAGGTATGCTGCCCCAGGACACAGCACAGGTACCGCAGATTGCGCAGGAAGCAGGCATGAGGCTGGGTGTGGCAGGGTGGCGGGGGCGCACCGGCGGAGGGGGGCTCATCGCAGCCGGGCCGCTGCGAACGCTGATGGTGTTGCCGGGGCCGGTCAGGTAGCCGACGTCGGTGAACGCGATCGGCCGCTCCGAGTGCAGCACGGCCAGCAGCCTCTCGTTCAGCTTGTACTGCATCTGCACAGCACAGCACGGTGGCTACAGGCGGCGTCAGGCGCCCGTGGCCGAACGACATGGACGACTAGGCGGATGGATGGACGGACGGATTGGTTCAACACCAACGCCAGTCGTGAACAATGGTGTGGCCGAACGACGCAGACTCGGCCCCGAGTGAGATGGCCGCTATGCCACTGGATTGCCACATCATCATCACAGTCGCAACGCCAGGCAAAGCTGCGGACACGAACCCTCCAGTGTGCCAGGGGAGAGAGGTCACCTGGGGGAGGGGCAGCTGGTTGGGGTCGTAGTGGAAGGGGTCCTCGATGTCGGAGGCCACCTCGTTCAGGGTGGCGTGGGTGGCAACGGCGAGGAAGGTGAGCACAGTGCAGACCGCGATGTTCTCTATGAACGACACGACCGCGAGCGGCGCAAAGAGCGTGAAGATGGCAAGCGAGATGTTCACGGCCTGAACCCAGGGGAACGGAAACGGCGTGTCCACCAGCTTCCTGCACAGCACAGCACAGCACACGGTGCGGGATGGGCGCTGGAGTAGAGACAATAGGGAGGACGCAGCTCAGTGGCTGGCATTTGCAATGCGGGAGGCAATGCCGGCATGCATGAAGATGGCAGCACCCTGGAGCACTTGGATCAAGACAGGGGTGGGATGTCAGATCTGCGGGAACCCTCATGGCGATCGGGACAGCTCCCGCTTCAGGTATCCATGTTGTTTAGGGAGTCGGGTGACGGGTGAATTCCTTCGAAGGAGGGGGAACAAGGGCGCACTGGCACTGCTCAAAGGCGACAAACGCGTCAGCGAGGGAGTGGTAGATGCGGGACTGCAGCGATGATGACGCCTTGACGCCGCCAGCGTTGATGCGCTCAATCAGGCACTGGTGGATCCACGACGCGATCACCTGCACCCGCTCCGTCGGCGCCGGCGCGTACGTGCCTGCATGCATGCGCACGTCTGCATCAGCCACACGAAGCATGCACAGCACGCGCATGTAGCTGTGAAGCTCCGCTGATGTGCCGAATCGCGTGCTGCACACGTACGTGCTGCGTGCTACGGCAGGTGAGGAGCCGCGCACCGTCGCTGAGCATGACGCCGTGGATGCCAAGGTCGAGATCCGGGACGGCAGTGGAGGTGCCGCCGCTCGTGGTGAAGGCGCCAAGCGCAACGCCCTCGGCCTGCGTGAATCCGCCGATGACCGGGAGCTTCATCGTGCGGTGGATGTGCTGCGCGTGCTGCGGGCTGGTGCCTGCACGTCCCCTTTGTCTAGGATACGAGCGTGGCCACAGGTGTGCAGGTCACAGCACAGCACAGGGCGCACGCAGCACGAAGATGTCCAGCAGCCCCTTTCGGCCCGCCCAGGCCCGCGAGAACGGCGAGCTCTTAGTCCACGCCGGGGCCTCCTCCGCAGCCCCACAGCCGTCCGAGCTACTGTCTAGCGGAACCCTGACCCCGTCCTTCGAGTTCTCCGGCGTGTGCCCACGTGCCTGCTGCGGCGTGTGCTGTGCGGGGGGTGGCTCTGAAGCCCCAGTTATGAGCTTCCCGGTGTGGCCGTCGGCTGGCCAGAAGATGGAGCGCGCGTTATCTGGTGGGGCCCGTGCGCAGGAGTCGTGGGCCTGTATGCAAAGACAGAGTGCTCAGCTGCAGTCACCTACAGCAAGGAGGCCGCAGGCAAGATCTAGAGCAAGCACTATGAGCGCAGGGTGGAATACACGACATTCAGAGTGGATCGGCTCAGCCGATGCAAAGTTTTGCAGTCAGCTTCTCGAGCCGGCTGCTGACATCTTGCATCGACATGGTCACGTGTGCATGTATGCAGCTCAAACAGACCGCCTCCGCCAATCAATAATCGCGTTAGAATTAGTACGTCTACGCAGCTGGGGCCAAAAGCACCACCAAGGCAATGGAGCATGGCCACCACAAGTACGAAAACAGATGCACTTTACGCTTCGAGGCCAAACGCGCAGCATGCGCAGCCTCAGGCGCGAAAAAACGTTCCAGGTCAGGCGAGACCTGCAAAATCCTCAGTTCCGCGAGAAGAGGACGTGGTATGTGCATGCGGGTCATGCATGCGCACCGCGAGGTTCTCCATGTCAAAGTCGCCGCGCAGCGTGGCGAGCGCGACGCCGTGGAAGAGACTGACGAGGTGCACCAAGGTGTCGCAGAACCACTTGTGCTCCTCGTCGCCCGTGTCCTCCATGCCGGCGCGGTCGAAGTTGAGGGTCACGCGCACGGCGTCGGATATCTTGGCCGTCATCGTCTGCAGCTGTGTGCGCCCCTCCCAGTAGCGGCCGTAGCTCAGGTTGTTCCTGCACGGCAACGGCACATTCGTGGATGACGTTGAGACGGGATGTCTGCGATGGATGCATGGGTGGACGCATATACAAAGGGACAGAGGCCGGGCATGCAGCGGGTTTCCGGAAGCCACCCACAGACCCACTCCCTCATTCATGGATGGATGTATGGGCGACGTTGGCTACGTCCAGAGGCACATGCACAGCTCCGACATCCGGGAGGGGCATCGGTCCGGATGCATTCGGCGCCCCTGAATCCCCACCCCGGCCACTCCGCGCGCCCATTTGTTGGCTGCGCTGATTGCATTCTCTCGCCGGGCTCTCCGCTGCAGCGATGGACCGCCGGCTGATTGCGCGGGTTCCGCGCACTAGCCAGGGTGCAAAAGGCGGTGCCGGGCTCCCGGCCGCCGGGGGCAAGGCCATGCTGCTGCCTCCTTCCGCCCACACACGGCGGCCCCAAAAGGCAGCAGCAGCAGTCCTCACACAAGGGGGAGTGGCCCTTTGTTCAGCCTGGAGCAAAAACAACGTGCGAGTTCCCCACGCCGCACGCACCCACCCGTTCGTCCCGGAAGTGTGGCACCTCATGCCCTCCGTCATGGTGCGATGCCTGCTCATGGGAAACCATAATCCTTGACTTCCGATACACGGCATGATCCCGCTGAAGCGACACAGGCAGCAAGCGCACCGGCCGCTGCAGGAGCGCGATATTCAGGACACGTCGGCTCACAGCAGCAGCGCCCCCCCCCCCCCCCCCCCCCCCCCCCCCCTCTTGGTCGCCGATAAGGTGCACTGCTGCCTACTAGTAGCCCACGCATATGCACCCGTATGACCCCGCAGCGTACGGAACAGATCGGAAGGCTGCATAATCGTGCACGTCCTCCCGGACCCGAGTCCGCTTGCTGGGCTCCGCTCGCTCCGCTGCCGCACCCGCTGCCCGCGCGGCGCCGGCGGCGGCAACAGAGAGGAACACACTCCCATGCCGCAGTGCATGCATGCACATACGTGTCGCCATTCTTCGGTTGCTGGAGCGACTCGCCCTGGAATTTTCCAGCGTTGGTCGCATCTAGAACCTAAAGTCCCGGCCGCCGGCTTTGAGCATTACATTGTCGGTGACACTTGCTCCAGGGCTGCCAGACCTGGTCAGAGATGTATGCATGCATGGCTCCCTGCAGACACGGGTGCACTCCGCATGCGCTCATACGACTCCCCAGCACAACACCCACGTTCTCCCCGAGGCACCGGTACCGGTGCAGGTCGCAGGTGTGCATGCAAGTGTGCAGGCTGCACGCGGCGCAGCGAGTCCTGCATGCGGCCGCGCGCCCTAGTTTGACAAAGTAGTATACTATCTAGTAGATGTACTTTTCTACAGCGACGTGGACGCGCCAGCAACGCAGCTGTGCCGGACGCTACCTCCATTGCGGCTAAAGTCTGCCGCAGCAATCGCAAGCTTGCGAGACCGGTAGGTGACGTGGCGCATCACGTAGCGCCGCCTTGCCTTTACAATCTTCATCCTCGTGCTACACGAGCTGCGTGCTCCACAGGCCCTCTCTTTTCCGGGAGGGATGCCCGCTGGATTTGATGAACACAGAGCGGAACTGCACCGCTGAGGGACATGTGGAATCTGTCATCTCCCGCTCACGCTCTTGTCAACAACAGCTCGAGATCTGAGGCACATGTGCCATGGAGGCCCCATATGGGCATGCACAACCTTGAGAAGCTGCAGCGGGCTCCTTGCTAGCGCTATTACTAGCGCTGACCGCCCCTTTTCGGCGGCGAATCTCGTCGGTCCTTGCGGCATAGACCGTTAATAATGGTATTTCTGTGGAATCCGTCTATCTCAGCGGGAAGGTCATTTACAAAAGAGCGAACGGGAGAAAACAAACACTGAAACCGAATCTCATCCGAATCAAATGCAACATACACTCACACACACACGAACACTACAACCGCACTCACAACTCAGTCATCTCAGCGGGGATCCCGCCGGGTGGTACAGCTGGAGTCGTTTACCGCAAGACGACCACGCTGCGTGCTACCTCACCTGTGCTACAGTGCTACAGCGTGATCGTGTGTTGCTGCTGATTCGGATGAGATTCGGTTTTGGTGTTTGTCTTCTCCCGTTCACTCTTTTGTAAGCCTCACCAGTGCTACAGCTATAGCGGTATCGAGTCACAAGCCCAAGCTCATGAGTGATGGACGCCTGCAGCTGCGTGCCGCGGCGGCAGTTTGCGCGCGAGCGTGCTTCGACCACTTTCAGGGGGCGGCCGCCGGCGCCGACGCGCAGCGGGGTTAAATATGCCACGGGGTCGGACGCGAATTTACAGAAGAGTGGAGGGGAACCGACAAACACAACAAAACAATCTCATCCGAGATCAACAGCCATACACACACGGCCACACTACAGCAGCGCCGCCGTGCTGCGGGGTCGGGCGCGCATATATATATGCACGCTCGCGGCTGCAGGGAGTGGCCGTCGACTCGCGCAGGAGATATAGAGCGCACCGGAATATGACCATGAAGCCGACGATGAAGAAGAAGAGTTGTAGCGGGTACGAGTTTCGGAAGAGCTGCCACTTCGTGGTGTCGAACAGCGCGGAGACGGTCGCGGCGATGGCTGCAGAGAGGCAAGCGTACGGCATTGCGCGCGGGAAGGCCGAGCCGTAGACCCGAAAAAGGACCCGGTTGCCCCCCCCTAACCCCTTATCATAGGTTATCATAGCGCCCTACTCTGCGGGGTGGACGAGATCGACACGCGCGTCCGCCGAGATGGGGAGCCGGAGGCACGTCCTTCGAAGAAATCCTCCGCCCAGCGCTGCTAGCTAGCTGCCAGGAATGAGTGCCTGCCAGGAATGGCACAGAAGAGAGAACGGAAGTAAGCAAGTCTACTCAAACACCACTGAAAAATCCGTCACCTATCTTTGAGATGTCCCCACAGCCAGCAACTGCGGTCAGAAGGAACTCGCCTAAGTCGCGACCGCTAGGACTGCAGCGCAACGTTGCACAGCTTTGAACGGGGCGCCGACGCACGTACGTCGACCGGTCGACGTCATGCAGGCCGAATCACGCGGGATCTTCCGAATGACGACTGTTTCGCGACATATCAAACTGCGTCGTGGCCACTTCTGGCCAATGCCGCAATACATGCAGGCTGCGATCTTGGCTAGGGCTTCACAACTTTCAGGCTTCTACAGATTTTTCAGACGAGGCTGCATGCGCGTCTCAGCTCTGCGTGGCTAATGGCCTAGCGCGCATCTCCGCCGATCGAGCTCTCCAGTAGGTGGCAACGTGAAGGCCAGGCCTACGTATACCGGTCGCCCGCCGCCGAAGATACAGCGAGCTCTAGGTAGGTTGGCGACAGGCCCGTCTCCTGCAAGCAATTGATCCCCTGCAAGCAATTGCACACAGCGCCCCACCTTAGCCTGACGTCAGGAACCCTGTCGACAGGAACCCACGAAATGCGCGCCCACATACCCCCACACCACACCCACGCCCTCGTCCCCGCTCCAGCCCCCAACACACGCACCCCCAGGCCTGCACGCAATACGGCCCCGCCCAAGCTGGCAGCCGGGGGGCCTCCCCCCCCCAGACCCCAGACCCCAACCCACGCCCCCTGCCGCAGCCGCCCCCCGCTTCACTCTCGTGCCCGAACAGATCAGCCCTGAGCGGCGGAGCAACACGGCAGCGCCATCCGCGGACCCGCTCAGGACACAGCACGCCCAAGGCCTGTGGCAGTCCAGTGATAAGACCGCTCTACCACTGGACTGCCACACGGCCCAGCACCCACGCGATGTGTCCGGGCACCAGGGTGTGGGGTGTGTGGTGTGTGGCAGCTGCAGTCCCGCTGCAAACGACCGCAGTGGACGTGTTGCGCTGCTGTGCCATCCCCGGGTGGCAAATTTCTTTTTTTCTTCTTTAAAGGCAACGATGTTTCTGTTCTGGTGTGTGGTTCCTACGGGGCTGCATCCCCGACTTTGTCCTTGTCACATAATCGCAAGCAATTAGGCGTCATGCCTGGGCTGGCAGAGTAGCCGGGATCATTTTCAAAGTGACGGGCAGCATTCCAAGCAGCAGGCGGATACACGATGGATCGCTGCAGCTCCAACTTTGCACCAGCCGCTGCAGCTGCGCGAGGCTGCATGTTCATGTGCATGTTCCGAGTCGGCCGAACGCATGGTGGGCGGCCCCATGCATGGTGGACACATGGATACGTAATGCATGCGTGTGCTGACCTGAACCTAAGCTCCATTGTGGCATGCCTGCAAGTGCCTGTTCTCATATGCATGTGCGCAGGTATACAGTCAGGTCACTGGAGAGTGAATCCACGGCTGCGTTGAGCCACCTGTGAGCTGGAGCCCTCAGCTGTACTCCTGGAATCCATTGAGGCCCGCCCGGCGCGTGTTCTCGTGTCCCTTGTGCGCGCGCCCCTTCAGTCCCAATCTTAATTGTCCCATGCTGTGTGCAGGCATCTTCGAGAGACGCATTCGACTATCTCTCGAGATAGCACATTCGCGCGCCGCTGATCTACGCACGACGTGCGTGACAGTGTCATGCACACCCACCGGCCG
The DNA here is from genome assembly GCA_023078555.1 of Ulva prolifera. NCBI lineage: Eukaryota > Viridiplantae > Chlorophyta > Ulvophyceae > Ulvales > Ulvaceae > Ulva > Ulva prolifera. The sequence goes on along the minus strand of CM041203.1, from coordinate 2,554,580 downwards.
GGCCCGGGCAGTCCTGCCAGGGTCCAACACCGGCCAGCACTGCCTCGGGGCCTGGCCAACGCCCGGTTCATGACGTGGGTCAAACTCGTTCCAGTCATCGGGGAGGCAGCTGGCCAGCGAGTCTGGGACACAGTCTGACCTACTTTGGACACCCACAAGGTATACAGCGGTGATTCGACAACATCTATATCAATCTGAGAGACGTTTGGGTTCTCATGTCTGACCTCGCACATCAATGTGAACGTGGGAGTGTATCTGGGCCTGTTGGGGTCAATTCCACGACAACAAACCAAACCAATAGAGAGCCTGTCACATGTGGCAGGCCCAAGCCGCTGTTCGTTTGGCCTATGTGGCCCGCCGGGCCCGCCCCCCCCTGACCCGCCCCAGCCTGCCTCCCCGGCCGCGGGCCCGTCGCGCGCGGCACACTTGCCCGCGGAACCGATGCCTGCGGCCCCGCCGCCGCCGCCGGCCGCGCGCGGCTTTTACGCCAGCGCCGACGACTGCTCAGGCCGCCAATGCCGATCCTGCAGGATGGACACAGCGCCCATGTGGGGCCGGACGCTGCGCAGGCTGCGGCGCCGGCGGCGGCAGCGGTGCAAGGTGGCCGGGGTGCGGCGGGGTCTGGGGAGCAGGCCGCTGCCGCGCAGGCGGAGGGGCTGGAGCGGGTGTTCAGGGCGGTGGCCCAAGAGAAGCTAGGGGACATCATGTTTATGCCGCTAGGTGACCCCTTGTGCATAGGGGATGTGTCGAATGTGAACTCCTGTGCTGATACCAATTGCGGCCGGGCGGCCCGGGGGTGCTGCGGTGACGGGGGACGTGCAGAAACGCAGTGCTTATTGTTTGTACGACCCTGATGCATATAGCTTTGTGCCGTTGTCGCATGAGACGCACGGTCGCTTGGGACAGCCTGCGATGGATCACTTGAATCGGCTGGCGGAGGTCGCGTCTCGGTGTGGTGTTGTGCACCGTGGTTTGTTTGTGACGAATGCTCTGCGCCGGTTGAGTGTGGCGTTGTGCAAAGGGAATGCTATTGTGCTCCGTGCGGGGCTTCAATCGTTGGCTGGAACCTCCGGCAGGGCGATGGTGCGTGCTCGTGCCCGGCCTAGTGCCATGACTGCGTGAGTGGATTTGCGAGTGGGTTCCTAGCAACGGCTCGATGCCCGGCCTCTGTCCTGTGTAACTACATATAACGTACGGTACAGAACATCTGGATGTACTGAGCCGCATCCAGTAGATATCATTGACAACTCCGAATGAAGGGGACCCCAAGCCGAAAGGGTAAATCACCCTCAGACAACCGTACGCAACTCACAAGGCCTTCTCTTGTGCTACGCGAGGTGGTCAAACGCGGCTGTCTAGATCCCCAAAGCGAACGCGTAATCGAACCCATGACCTCCCGAAAAGGAGGGGGCCCGGGTAAGCTTTTATACCGTGGCCAACATTACTTCAGGCGAACCTATCTGCGCAGACTCTGGGAGGATGTGGGGGCTGCAGGTGACTGAGTGACAAGCAGATTGCGTTTGCCAATCCCCCTCGAGATCCAGTGTCCCCATGGCCACGTGCACATGCACATACTGACTGCATCAGCCGCGCATGGCCTGCAGTGCTTGGTGCACTTTGCACATGGCAGCGCAGCTGCAGCTCAGGTCCACTTTTTCCTACCCTGCGACGCCCCAGTGGTGGATTGTTTTCCTGGACAGCTGGTGCAATGCTGATGCTGCGTGAGGGTAGTTTGGATGGCTGAGGTCAGCCATCCAAACCTAGGTGCTACATATGCATGCATGAGCTGCCACCTAGGTGCGCAGCTGGCCCTCGAGGACTGTGCGCAGCTGTCATGAGCCGGCGACCTGACGCCACCGTGACCTGCACACCAGCAATGTGGACCTAACTTCAAAGGGTGAAATGGATGCTGTTGCGCAGTTACGATGTACGAGGCTGCTGTGGGCTGCTCTGGTCCGGTCTCCATGTTGCGATCCGATTCTCAGGCTGGTCACATGCATGGCTAGCTCGCAGGATTCCCCGTAGATCCACGTCATTCGACATTCAATTGCCCGACGCCATGTCACGCAGGAAGGACATGCGGCCCTCAGCTTACATTCACATACTCAGCAGTACAGGTTGTATCTACAGCGACGATTGTGCGGGCTATCTCAGTGTATACAAGGAAACAGCTGTTTCCAGGTCACATCAGGCTTAAATTTCCGTGCAACGAGCACCATCGAACGTACATAAAGATGAACGACCCGCAAAAACTGATTCACAATGCTGTTGATCTGAAGGTGCGACCTTTTTCCTCAAATCCCGCCTGCAGCGCTGCGTTTCCGATAGGACAGGAGCCGCGAACCGGCCCGGGACACGCGCTCTGATCATGACTGGATATAGCGGACGACAGACCACAGCATTAACACTTCAACAGCTTCGTGATGCTGTACAACCGCATGTATACAGCATGTTGTGTTGACTGCTTGAGCCATTTACTGCATAGGTGCCCAAATCTGCCCAAATGTGAGCTGCGTCAGCAGCTAGCACCGATGGCTGTGCGCAGACCCGCCCCGATACAGCAGCTCCACGCAAGCGAGCCCCACTGTTATGTTCATACCTGAACTTCGAGTGGTTTGCTGCAGGATGCTGTGGAGCGGCATTCTCGAAATGTTGATAGCGACGACTACAAGCTCCGCGAAGAAGTGTACAACAAGGGTGCGCTGTGCCGACGTTGCTCAGCGCGTGGCTGTTACAAGCATGCAATAACGCACTTGCATGTGCCCGCCTTCTACGCGTGTACCTTCCGTGGCATGCTCTGCCATCGACACCGGCATTCCGGAGGGCAGCTCCTCGGTTTTTGAGCTCGAATGCCATGGGAATGTGCCTGGTCCGCGTATTCCATGAATCGTGTCCAGCTGCTACTGAATGTCTGAAGCATCAAAGTCCGAGTCTGTTTTTAAACATCTGCTGACCAGCGACGTGCTGATGCTGTGTGACGACCCAAGCACGGCTCTGAGTGCTCACGGGAACGGGCAACAGTCCGCATCTGGAGCAGCACGGCGTACGCCCAATGCACCAGCTGCTAAGCACTGCTAACAGTCCTCATCGCGTGTAGATCACGGCGAGCTCGACGCAGAGTTCTGTAAGGACCGGCCCAGCCGAGACACAATTGCCAAGCTTCTTGACACAAGGTCCGCGCCCACCGATACAACTCCAAATATCCTAGTTCGAACAGTGGCTCATGATTAGTTTCCGATTGATCCTGTTGTGTCTGAGTGGTGCGGTCGTCTGCTGCAGTCGTCTCCCGCTACTCTACGACTCGTCTTGACTGCTCTCTGAGCACGACACAGGATATCTCGACAAGTTGTCCAACTGCTGTGGTCCATTGCGCGTGGCGTGTGCAGGGACAGGATGTCGCAGGCAGGGCTTGGACTGACGCCCGAGGAGCGCGAGTGGCGTGAAGAGGTAATTCCCTGCCCACCCACCTGCACTGCCACACAGCGGCCAACACAGGCAGCCTGGCTACCTGCCACCCCGATTTTGTTTTGGTAACACACAGTGCCAAACGTCGGCCTGCCTGAAATCCACTGCAAAATCCACACCGCAGATCACGTCCCTCCCCAATGCCAACCACATTGTAGCTATGGCAGCTGCATCATCCAGTCGGCTGCACCTGCTATGGCATCTCCAACCCTCTCCCGGTGCCCTTTTGGGCATGCACGGCTGATATTTTTGCAGCGGTTGGTGTGCAGAATGCATGCCACTGTCTTCATCACCTGCATGTACTTCACAGCACTTTTTTCCGTTCCCACAGGAGGCTCTTCATGCTGCCACACCCAGCAAACATACACGACCACCAGGCCATGAATTGGCACAGCTCCATATACTGCTGCCTGCAGCGCGCAGCAAACATACACAACACAGCTGCCACCTATTGCTGCCAAAGCTGCGGGAGTGCTAGGTGACTAGCCGGTATGCCACAGAAACAGGCAGGTGTCGTTGTCTATGCGGTGATTCAGCCTCGCCTGATCCAGGCTGTCGCCGTATCCATGATAGTGGCCTTGTAGCACTGGATGCAACACAAACGCCTCACCCTCCACAGCCCAACCATCCACCATCTCGAACATAACGCTGCCTCCTCGTTTGCTCTGGGCTGTGCATGCACGTGTGTGTACATGGACATGGGGGCGCTGGCTGCGACGGTGGCGTAGGTGTGTGGTACCGGGTAAAGTAAAGTAAATCTGAATTTACTGAGCCGTATCCTACTGGACATTGACAACTCCGAATTAACGGGACCACATATGCCGAAGGGGTAAACCACCTGGAAACCCCCCTCAGACGACCGTACGCAACTCACAGGGCCTCCTCCTGTGCTATGCGAGGTGGTCACGTACGGCCACTTCGATTCCCCAAAGCGCACGCAGAATCGAACCCACGACCTCCTGAAACGGAGGGGGTAGCTTTTAATCCACCCTCAACCCATTGGGCCCGGGTCGGTGTTTGTGTCCTTGTGCTGCTTGCTGGTTTCGCGGTGCTACCTGCCTCGCCTTGCAAAACAGACATGGTGGCGCCGATTGTCCGATGAAGACATATCCAAGTAAACCCGATTTTATGTAACTTAGCTGGAAGCAGACACCTGCAATGGGAACGTGTTGCAGCTCTGGCATTCCGTCAACCATACCAGTGCTGTGCTGCGTGCTGTGCGGAGCAGTCAGTCTCGGATGTTCCTGAAGATGATGTATCATGTGCCCATATGCTGACCAGGCCATGTGTCTGCAGGTGGACACTGCTGTGCAGCAAGCTGAAGGCGGCAAGTCTCACTAGACTCACTCAATGTCCGACGCCCCGTCCGCCCCGCAGTCTAGCGGCGTCCAAGTTGCTGACATTGAGCACGGCGCATGCATGCGCTGCGGCCCTGCCCAGTGCAGCGTGTGGAGCGGCCCTCGGATGTCCTGCAGTGTGGCTGTGGTGAGCCAGCTACTGCAGTGTTTTTTTATGTTGATTATTCTGCCAGGCACAGGAGGCCGAGATGCCTCTGATGTGGCGCCAGGAACCCTTTCAGAAGACATGCAGAGGCTCTCTGCCAGAGAGATGAGAGCATTGCTGTTTCACTATTTGCGGTACGGCTGTGCCAGAGTGTGTTGTGTTGTGCATTTGTTTAATTTACGGCGCGGCCGCTCTTGCGTGCGCTGGCAGCCTCGCCATTCAGGCATCGCGTGCATGTGCCGCGTCCGGCGATGCCCATATGCATGAGGCCTTTTTCTTGTGATGTAATGCTTCCCTGTGCACCTGTGCGTGTCGGCAGCCGGCGGCGCATCGCAGCCCAGCGCGCCGACCCCGTCCCGGCCCTCTCATTACCCAGCGCAGGCCCCTGATCACCCCGACGTTTCTGTCTCACGCAGCGCCACTGTCTTGCTCCATCAGACACTGGACGGTAGCGCACCAAGCGGCAGCCGGCAGTGTTGGCTCGCCGTACTCGATCCGGAGGCCGTGCTGTGCCGTGCTGAGGCCCCAGCATGCACCCGCTCGGGCAAGCCCACGTGCGCAGCTGGCCAATGCTTCGCTGCCTGTCTCTGGGAGCCGGGGCGCTGTTGCATGGTGCATTATGCATGGTACAAGAATTGCAGCACTGGAGCAGAGACGCCGGAGCTCCGGCAAGAACACGGTGTATATCCTCACACACACCACACGCCGACCTGGGGGCTTGGGGTTTTTGGAATGGAGGTGTTTGTAAAGCTCGAGGAGACAAGCGAGGCGGCAGGTAGCGCAGCAGGAACCGCCAACAGCTCAAGAACAGGTTGTTCAACGCAGCGCGCCACACCTGATTGCGCCGCAGCCAGCGTCCCCCGCAGAGCAACCGATCTCCCCACAACGGCACAAGGCAAGGCAGCCCGCACGCGATACAAGCAGGGGCCAGCGCGGCCACACACATGTGTACGGACAACAACACCGCCCCGTATGTTGTGTGGGGAGTGTGGGTGTCTCCTTGCGTGTTTCGGGGTGTGTGAAGGATGAACGCGGTGAGGCGGGTAGCACCGCGAAACCAGCAAGCAGCGCAAGGACACAGCCTGCAAGCTGGGCCAGCGCACCCACAGCCGCAACTAGCGCACGCAACGCCCACAGCGCCGCGCGCCGGGCGGCCCTCAACAACCGACACAACACCCAGACCGCCACACACACCATAGAGACACCCAGCCCGCACCCCGCACACCCTTCTGAATTTGGCATGTCACCACACACCCCGCAACCCACAAGAACCAGCATGCTAGCCCACCAGCGTGGGTCCACGATGCAGCCTCCATGCATGTGAGGGCGAGCGTCCACCACAATTCGATGTTGCGTGTGGGGCGCATACACGTGCGTGATTCCACGTGGTGGTGGTGTACCGGTGTTCAACAAATTGAGGGTGCACTGTTGCATGCTTCCGCATATGCATGGGAGGTCATATGCTGGCTGCACATGTGGCTTGGGTGCGCTGTGCTCCTACACCTGCTGAGATGTGCAATTCAGTGTGGGTTCTTTAGGATCAGGGACGCCTGAGCCGGGTATTGCCACCGCTACGCAGAGTGTTACAAGGACAAAGGCAGCAAGGCGGGCAGCACCGCGAAAGAAGCAAACAGGCCGAGCAAACACCCAGCCACCCACGCACGCGACACCCACCACGCCCAGGAAACCCATCACCGGCGCAGCAAACGACACAGATCCGCAGACCGCCAAGCACACACCCACACACCCATACACGCACGCACAGACCCCACGGCCCACACACAACAACACAGCCGTCTGTCCGACATGGAACAACAACACAGCCGTCTGTCCGACACGGAACACGGAACAACAACACAGCCGACACGGAACAACAACACAGCCGTCTGTCCGACATGGAGTTCGGCGTGTACACTCGGCTGCGGCTTGGGGAATCCCTCCTCCCGCGCCTCGCCGATGATGGAGACTGCCCATGCGGGCGAAGCGGGGAGGCGGGCACGCACTCGCTGGTCTGCGCTTCTCTGTGGGGAACGGTCGTCGCACGTCACAACCTGCTCGTCGAGACGTGGAGGCGCGTGATCGTGCGCAGCGGCATCACATCGGCGGTGAAGCCGCACCTGAGCAGGCTCCCAAAGGGCCTCGGTCAAGGTCTCGCAGCTCCCTCCACGGCCGGCAACGCGTCACCCTCTGCCACCTCCCCGCCCGCCAAAGCCCCGGCCGCGCCCTCAGCCCCTCTTGGCGCCCAGGCTTGGCCCCCCCTCTCCAGCGACACCTCCGCCACGCCCGCGCGCGATGACGCCGCCGCCGTGCTGGGCGCGGCTGTGCTCAGCGCCGCCGTCCTCAGCCCTCAGAACCCCCCAGGGTCCCCCGATGCGTGCCCCGCGGCACCGCGTCCAACCTCTTCCACAGCAGCCCTCCCCGATCCCTCAGCCTCCCTGGCCTCGGCCGCGCCCGCAACCCCTCTTGGCGCCCAGGTCCCCATTCCCACCACCTTTGCAGCTGCTGTCGTGTTGACGGATGACGTCGAGATGACCGGCCCAACCCCGGCATCGCCGGCCCCAGCAGGCCCCGCAGCGGCCGCAGGGGACCTCCCCTGTGCGCGACGGCGCCTCGGCGGACGCCGCCGACCGGCGGAAACGCGACAAGTACGGCCGCTCGGGAGTCGGAGGGCTCAGCTTGGTCCCGCTGTCGCATGAAACATACGGGCGCGTGGGCCCGGCGGCGTTCGCATTCCTGAACAGGCTCGCCGATGTGGCTGCAGGGGCAGGCGCGGTCTCTCGGCGGCGCTTCCTGGAGAATGCGATGCGCGACATCTCCACGACGCTCTGCCGCGCCGTTGCACGCCAGGTTCACACCGCTGCCCCGCTGATGGCGCGTCACGCAGGCAAGGCGGTACTGACGGGACTTGCGGTCCCATGTGATGATCTCTCGCCGCTCACTGGTCATCCGGCCTGAGCGACGAGCCGCCCGCGGCGTCCACGTCGCTCTCTCGCGGGCCGGGCGCCGTCCGAGGCTCGGACGCGCTGGTAGGCGGCGTGTGCTGCCTCGGCCGCGTGCGCCGGCCCCCGCACACGGCGCGCCTCGGCCGTGCTCCGTTCCGGGTTTCGCGGATGGGGACGCCCCCGTGTGTTGTCCCGGCGCCCGGGGCTGGCCTGATCGGGGCATTGGGGGCGGGGGTCCTGGGGGCCCCCGGCGGCTTCCGTGTGGGGCCGGCGCCGGCCGGGCCGCTGCATGGGGCTGCCGCGGCCGTGCGGGCGGCGGGTCGTGTAGCGTGTTGGCGTGTGGGTTTGTGGGTGCTTGGTCATGTGTTTGGGTTTGGGTCTGGGCCGCGTGCGGCTGCGTGGGTGCGTGGGTCGGGTTTCGGTGTGTGGTTCGTGTGGTAGTGTGTGGGAGCGTGGGGGTGTGTGGGTGCTTGTTGTGCCTTGGCGTTGGCTGTTGCTCTCCTGCTGCGTGCGCGTTGCGTTGTTCGTGCTCTCCCTTTTGGTCCTGGCGGTGCTACCGGCCCCTCCGGCTTTTTCCTTTGTAACACACAACAACACAACCGCCAACACCACAACGCCCGTCGCGGTACGACTGGGCCACGCCCAACACACCGCTGCCTGAGGCTGCCCATCATGGTCGCCTGATTGCCGGGGGCCGCCCTGGCCCCAAACCCCACCCCCACCCCCTGAGCCACAGCACACCATGCCAGCCCGGCACACCGCCGCGCACCTTCGCCGGCCCACGCCGCACCGTACCCAGGACATTAATGCAATTGCATCGCCCAAGCCGTCTCCGCAATCCCTGCACATGCCAACAAAGGCATCCCGCACTCCCATCGGACCCGGCCTTGCTGGAGTCAGAGGCCATCGGTTGGTCACTACTCAGTGTAACCCAAATTCATCTTAAGCTCATATGCATGCATGCAAAGCCCATGCTTGGCGACCATCGATGGATATCCGAGTGGTTGCAGCCGGACTTTCTGCAACACAGGTTGCGCACAGCAGCAAAAGAATTTATGAAAGGCAGTGTACCACAACACAAATTGCAAGGAGTCCCGTCCCTTATGTTGTGGCTGGCCAGCGCCCTCAGGAGATACAGGCTGTATCTCAGAGATGCGTAGGGCGACTGCTGAGGGCGTACTGGTTGTTGCAGAACAGGGTACCGGGCCCCGAGCAATCACAACGAAACATTCGGAAGAATCGGGAGAGACTGTGCTGTTGCACACGGTTACTCTTCTGTAATCACAAAAGGTCCTCTCGCGAAGCGGCACAACCGAGATCTCGAGAGGAAGTCGCGAAGAAGCCGGTAGCCTTCCAGACCTTGCAAGTCGTCGCCGCCGGGCTCAGGCAGCGCCAGCTGCCGGTTGTTTGTAACGGTTGAATGGTGGCACAGTCGCAATGTCATCGTTTCAATACATACTGGCCAGCGCAATGCTTTAATTTAAAGAACTTAGAGCGCGCTGTAGCTTCCGACCAAGGCGGGCTGGCGCAGTGGAGCTGCGTGTGTGAACTGCGCTGCGGAACAGCCTGTTTTGCTGTGTTTGTCTGCGCGCGGTCGCTCTTCTGTAGAACCATGGGGGCTGGCAGTGCCGGCTTTTGCACGCAGTGCACCTGAGCCACATACACATTCTGAGACACGCACACTCTTAAGAAGCTTGCGCCAGTCGTGGTGACCGCCACTCGAACGATGATGCAGCCTGCGGACTAGGCTGGAGTTCAGATGTCTTACGTGCGCATGTAGGCAGCTGTAGCGCGTCCAGCAGGCTCGCACTTGGCCATGGGCGTTGTCACGATTGCGCATGTCGGAAGCTCCGAGCAGCCGAGCTATAGCTCGAGCTATCGCTGCGCATGAAACCAACCATGACGAATACGCAAACAGAGGCACGAAAGCGTTGCAACATGGTTAAGGACTGCCGGGACTCGAGGATGCGCTGCTGCCGTGGGGTTTTCCGGGAGAGAATGGTGTGCTGTGCACGTGCTGGTTTGATTCTCCTAAACGATTACTCTCCTGGAACAGACCTCTGATGACGGTCGGAGGTTGGACGTCAATCACAGCGTCCGCTGTCATCTCTCGCAACGCGGGCAGGCAAGGAAACATTGCTCAGGATGATGCGTAAAGCATGACAGCGAAAATCACTTGCAGACGTAACGAGTTTCGGTCGTAACGAGGTTTTCATTACATCTGCGCTGGGCGTAATCATGCATGTTACGACATGGAGCGTGAGTCAACCGTGCTCACGGACGGGCTGCTGACGTATGTGCACACCTGCCGCGCGGGATTGCTCGCACGCGCTCGGGCTGTCGTGCCGGCGTATGGTGCCCATGTCGCGATAGCGCTCTAGCAGCAGAGGAGTGGGCGGTGCGCTTCATTCCGATCTGCGTCTGGTGCTCACCCGACGTCGCCGCTCCGAAAATCTCAGGATATGTCATGTATACATTCGCGAGTGCGCTGGTGATGCGCAGCTGCGCATGCCATGACGTCATCTGTGTCAGAAGGTATAGTCCGATCTGCGATCTCAAAACACAGGCGCCAGATCCATCTAGATCGTGTGTCATGATCATGCGGCATGTTGTGATTACAAAAGAGTGAACGGGAGAAAACAAACACTGAAACCGAATCTCATCCGCATCAACATCAACATGTTGTAGTATATACTTCTCGGCCGAAAAGTTTGCAGGCCCAAGCGCGGCTAGAAAAGCGATCCGGTCATGATATCATGATTGATGACCACGATATCGCGGCAATATTAATCAATTTATTGCTTCAGTCCGCGCTTGTCGAACCTGAAGGGTCTGCTTCCGTCTTGTCCGCATGCCACGCCATTGCTATAATTGGTGCATCCCCGAGCCGCTCTGACCTTGTATGGCATCGATTTGAGAGACACACTCCAGCTGCGCGCTCAGCAGTTGCTGCGAGATGTCACCATCGAGCTTGTGGATGCATGGGGCCGCCGCATGAGCTCCAGCGCGCTTGGAGCTTCGCCTCGGCGACCTCTCAGCACGCCCTAAGCATCGTAATGTAGCATGAAAAATATCCCATCTGAGCCATTCGCAATAAACTACGATCTGGGCTTGTTGACAGATGGCCCGGACGAAGGTCTGACGACTCGTGGCGTGTGCGTCATGGTCACAAGTGATTGGTGGTTGCAAAGCACGCGACGCACATGGTGCGATCTACACATGCGCCTTCGCGGGCAAGGTTGCACTGTCCTCGGATTGTACACGTACCAGCGACACACGTCCAAATGTCCCTGGTCGAAAGTAAGGTGCACAAGCCTAGACCTGTCGCAAGGGACTTCCGGAATAGACCTAGCTGGCGCGGATCCGGGGATCAAGGCTGCCGATGGCCGAGCGGGACTGTTTGCTCGACCGGTCTGGATGGCTACATCAACGGTGAGATAGCATGCGCAAGACATGACCACACCATGAAACGAGATATTCGCCCATGTCCCGAAGTTGTGGAGGCCCGTCATGTGACGCAGTATTCTTGTAGACACTGTCTATAGACACAAGCCCTGAAGAGCGCAGATGCACTGAGTGGCTCAGCAGTTTTCATCTCTCTATAGTGCAGACCGTCAGTCGCACCCGTCTGTGGGCACAAACAACGCATGCCACGTATGTCGATAGATGCGTTGTCTCGGCTACGCATAGCTTCACGATCATCCTTCAAAGCTAGGCTTCAACCTATGCGTGCCAAACGAACTGACTCAGCATCCAGCCTCAGAAACACGTATTTACTGCCGTCGAGAGGGGCCCAGCTGTCCGGGGGTGAAGAAGCAAAGACGCTGAACTTGTTCATCAGCAAATAGGGATCTGATATCCTCTTATGAGAAGGCGTGAATAGATCTTTCAAGCTGTTCAAGATATTTCTCACATCATCAATCAGCGTCGTGGTGGTTTATCGCGCGCACACGGCACGGCCGGGCGTGGCCAGGCTTTGATGCGTCAAGACAGCGCCCCTTCACACTGCCGCACTCATGGCATATCTTTAAAGGCTCATCCCTTTGTGGAGGTAGAAATTGATGATCATGATGGGTACTCGCCCATCGCCCGGCTAGAACGTCGGTGTTTGTTAGGCCCGCATGACCCGGCTGAAACCGTACGGCGATGTACTAGCATGTGGGGAACAGGTAGTGAGTATCATTGCGTAGAGGCGCGCCTGGGAACTAGATATTCAAGCACGGACCTGGCTCGGGATGTAAAATACCGTCACACGGAAACGGACGGCCGCCCCAAGCGCAACAGCTGCTCAGACGCCGACACGACACATTACACTGAGATGATCGCAGAGAGTAAAGGCTCCATCGGTGACCGGTATGTCCCGCCGTTGCCTGGCATTACAGCTGCTTTGTCAACATCCTGTTCGGCTTGCCTGCGTTGAGTATTTCATTGCACTCTGGCAGATCTTTATATAGCTCATCACACAACATGTCACATAGGAATCACTCTTTGTCACGGCCTGCATGTCACGGCTGCAGGTATCGCTTCCGCTACGATGAATACTCACCAGAGTCAGCGTATTCGCCGATAGCGGGAGTCAAACGCTGCCGAAAGCCTTCAACTGTTCCAGATTCGCATGTGTTCAGCTCGCACGTTGATGCGGATGGAGCGGTTTGCTCTCACCCGGTGGTGGGCCCTCTTGCGCTGGTCGTCCGCACATCAGACGGCCACGACCTCACCGTTCATGTACGCTACACGAGCCATAAATGGATGTCAATCTGGACGACAACGTGTCCGAATGAGATCATCGTTGCTATGCACAGGATAAGGGCGTACGTGATTCTGTAGGTGAAAGATGGAATGCTTGTTAGACATCTCAAGGAGAAACTATGGAATATGCTCGGCGTCAAGCCTTCGCAGCAGCATCTCATCATGGTGAATGGAGGTGAAGCTTGCGACAGCATGCCCTTCGCGGGCAGTGGGTTGCAGCCCTATGAAGTGCTGTTCCTGAGGCAGGCCTGACACCAGGATTACGCTTGTCCAGACCTGCTTTCTACGTTCCTGAATCGTCTCCGCCAGAAGCCGATGCTTTCGATGGAACATAGCCGAGTTGCCATGGGTCTCAGACTCGCAAGCACACTGCCTCCCCCCACATAAAGTGGACAGAGCTTCCGCCTCATGCTCTGGCCACATGACAGCGACAGAATATCTGTTTTTTGCTCTTGCGCCACATTACTGAGAATGATTGTATTGACGAGAAGATCTTGACGGCGATATGCTTTTTTGTGCTGCGAGATCACGCAAGACCTGATTAGGCAAGGTCTGTCACAGGAGGTAACAGAGAAGTGAGGTGTGGTGCTAACGGCCTCTCAGAGCAGGCCTTTGATCGCCACCTCTGCTTATGACACCGCATTGTTGGCCGTTTGTGGTACCTTGTAGTAGATTTCGGGGCAATTGAAGCGTACCAGTGGGGTGCTCAACACAGAGATGAGATGTGGCCTCACACAGCCACCAGTCCGGTGGCAGTGCATGGTCAGCTCCGAGCAACAACAGAGTCTGGTGGTACCTTTGAAGACAGTTTTCCTGCCCGCAGCTTCGCATCGAGGTAGTCCAATCGGCCCTCCTTCCTCGGCTGGCTGGCAGCCTCGACTGGGCACAGCGGGTCATGTAACTGTTTCACTGAGGTGTCTTGGTCTCGATGTGAACCAGACTGATGTCTCAACATCCAATGTGTTTGTATGTTGCTGTGCATTACTTGGTTGTAGCATTCTGGATCGCTGTAACTGCTATATTGCATCTCGGTGTGTGGCATCAAGTGATCACATGGCATGCACGTCTGCCAAACCCCAGATCCTGAATGACAGACCGTTGCAATCAAAAGGCGGTACACAGCCGCCTGCACATCTGGTAGCGCTGACGGGCTGGAGGCAGAGTGTGATCGTGCATGCTTCTGCACATCACTCGGGCAAGGCATGCATCATCGCAGATGGTTACAGCCACCCTTATCGCAGGGTCTGCATACCAGCACTGGATCAGCCGATGCCTGTGTCAGTTTTGTGAGGATGTACATGCGGCCTTCCCCACGCGCGCAGTGTCTGCGTCCTGAACCATCTCTAGCAGGCTTGCCATGAAGCCCTTCAGGAGGACAACACAGCAGCTGTACCAAGCATGCCTCCAGCCTCATGCGTCTCCAGTCTATAGCGCCACGTCACAGGCCCAGCAGCATTGCCGCGGCAGCGTCCGCGTTGCCGTTGCACGCCTCCAGCGCCTGCATGCACTCCTGCGCCGACATCCCCGTCACACTCTGCAGCTTCGCCACCTCCTCATTGCTAGCGCCAGTCGCCGGCGTCGGTGCGGCGGCGGCGGCGGCGGCGCCGCCCGCCGGCCCCGCGGTGGCAGCCGCCGACGGCCCCGCGCCGCCTGCCGCTGTGCCCGCTGGTAGGCTGCCGCTGCCCTGCAGGACCCCGACGTCCCCCTCGACTGCCTCCTTGACGCTCCCAGACGCGTCCAGCTGCTCTGCCTGCATGCGCACCCGCCTGTTTGCATGAGCCGCACCCCGCTGAATGGGCCTGGCTTCAGACACGCCCGCGTCGAATCAACGGCAGCCGAGGCCTGCGTGCGATACAAGCATGCAATCCTGCTGTCTCCGTGCATGCAGGCCAGTTGCAGCGCCATTGAACGCCAATAGAATTAGCATGTTGATTCTCCACCTCACCGCGTCCTCGCTGCAAGCAGGACAACACCACGTGGGGAGTACCCGCCCCTGTCGCAGGCCCCTGTCCCTCGGCGCAGGCCACACACAGCTGCACGCCCAAATATACACCATCAACACGCACATAGCCAAAGTCACCTGATCCTGCATGCATGCACAGGACGTACACTCCCGAGGCTGCGCGGCGATACTACACCTGCCATGTACTGCCTGCGGCGTGCACGCAGGAACTGGCATGGGAAGCGCGCCCGACGAGCATGAGCCTTGACGGCCACCCCCCGCACACGCATATGCACAGCCAGCACGCGTCAAAGCACGTTTGCGGCGGTGGAGTGAGGGCCGCACCGCGTCCTCCGGCTGCATGCGTTTGGTGTTGAAGTCCTGCGGCACGGCGTGTGCACCGAGGAAGGGCAGCGCGACGGAGCACGAGCCGATGCGCAGCTCCCCGGCCGCGAGGTCGATCGCGCACTGGTGCCGCTTGAGGTTGTCGAGGCCAAACAGGAACTGTGGGCCGTCTTTCTGGTCGAGCACGGTGACGGAGGTGGAGATGAAGGAGGCGCCGACACGCAGGGCACAGGAGTGGATGCGGCCGACGATCCGCGCCGAGCCGACGCCGACAGCCATGCCCGCGAAGCGCTTGTCCACAAGGCGCATGATGCGGCACTTCTCGGCGCAGCCGATCGTCATGATTGTTGACTGCAGGGGCGTAGGGGCAGTCGGGGCAGGGGTTGATGGGGTTGTGATGGGGCAAACAGAGCCAGGAGAAGCGGCGTTTTCGGCCCTGGCCGGGTCACGCGACAGAGGATTGCATGCGTTGTGCCGGGTGGAACGGTGGCATTGGGATGCAGTGGGCTGAGAGCGGGCTCAGATGGCTCTGCAGGTGGCGGACTGCTGTTGCCCGGCCTGCTGCCGGAGCTAGTGGAACTGTGAGCAGAGGACGACCCAGCACAATGGCGAGACAGCGGCCTCAGGTGCAAGGGGCGGCGTGGTTCGCAGTGGACTATGCCACGCGATGGAAGATGTAGACATGGGCACAGCAAGACTGTGTTACCACAGGGAGACAATCGTAAAGCATGAATTACTGTGAGCTTGGAGAAACTCCTGCGAGCGATGTGCATGAGATGAGACAGCCGTCGCTTGGGTCTAATGGCGTGTGCAGGGCTGTGGTAGTGGTGAGCAGGCTTGTGTGATTGTGCGATCGCAGCAGGCGCCAGGGCAGCCTGCCTGAGCGTACCTGAGCACCCGAGTCGATGAACGCCTTGACAGGCTCCCCGTTGACCGACATATCCACATAGAGCATGTCGACCTGCCCAAAGACCTCAGGAGAGTGCTCCAGTGCGTGCTCGTAGTTCTCCATGACGTTCTTCTGCTGTATGGCTTCGTACATCTTCTTCTGGTACTCGGGGTCCAGAGGGTCGCCCTCAGGCATTTGGGGCTGGGCAGCCTGCTGAGCGGCCTGGATGCTGGCTGCCATCTGGACAGCACGAGCAGGCCTTCAGAGACGTGGAAACGCATCATCAACGTGCTGCGAGATGCTTAGATGGCACCGGCTGATGTGGCCACTGTCGATGTGCAAGTGTGCGCAGGTGTGCAATGCTGAGTGTGACAACGAATGTAGACGTGACACTGCCAATGCTGTGAGGTTGATACTGCAAAGACACACATACCACTGTGTAGAATTGGGAGCGCTGGGAAGGTCACACAGCTTGAGCATCTGCTTTTGTGAATGCATGGGAAGGGCTGTGATGGCGGTGTACACGGTCGGGTCGGTCGGAAACACATCACCTCTGGCAAGTCTTGGGCTTGATTTGCCACAGACGAATCAACGGTGACATGCGCGGGCTCACCTTGCGTAGGGCCGCCTGCACTTGCTCTGTGTTGCCCGAGGTCACGGCAGCTTGCAGGTCTGGGCTGCGAGAGCACAGCTGTTGCAGTGCGACAGGATTTTGCCTCAGTTCGGCGAGGAATGCATCTGGATCCGTTGCAGATCCGTCAGTGTTGATTTGAAATGGATTGGAGTTCGGCTCGACCGCTATCAGGTCGCCCTGGCTGATACCAGCTGAAGCAATTGTGCCACTGGTTGGTACCTGTTTGCCAGCGTGCAGCACCTTCTGCTTAGAGGGTGGCATGCCGGTGATCATTTCGACCATCTCGGAAAGCTTTGACACGGGGTCACTGTCCTCCACCTGCGAGATGCAGCGCATTGGCGGTGTCGCTGACGTGATTTGTTGAGGCCATTATTGACGCAATTGCGAGCTATGGCAAGCAAGTACCCCATTGATGGCACACCTCGATCGGATAGATGCCATCGTCATGTGTTGCGATGGTGATGGATATTTTACCCATGCCTCTTGTGCCCACGAAATGGCAGCGCTTTGGACGTTCCTGACTGACAAGCTGTGTAATCGTGCGACGCCTTTGATCCACGGAACACAAACGGACAGCAAAGGCAAGTGTGATCTAGAGCAGATTTTGGCACTCCTGGTGTCTTTGCTGCAACGTCTCAGCACGTCGAAGGCTGTCAAACAATGGCGCTCGTGTTCACTGGCCGGGACTAGATGGACATCAGAGGGACTTGATTGGAAGGTGAACGCAGCCAATGAGCACGCCGCCCTTCATCATGTTCAGCAGGCAAGGCATGCATCAAAATCTCCAGCTGCTTCGCGACGGGGCTTTCGCCAGGCACCGACGTGTCTCGTCACCATCCCGAGTGTACGGTGGGTACAAGTGCGATGTGCGACAGTGTCGGGGGAACGTCGCGATCGATTCCACGGCCAGCCCTGACACGGCCAGCCCTGACTTGAAGGTAAACAATCAAAAACACGTCAGCGCTATCTAGACAGCCATGCTTCTATGCGGCTGTTCAGCAGGCTTCCCATCCCAAGGCTGCATGTTGCCATGCCATGGGCAAGTCCGTTGAGGCACTTGCTGTTCACACTCGCCGATCAGTACACTGCGACACAGCATCTGCATGCCCTTGTCTCCAACAGGTCAGCTCTCATGCAGACTCGTTTTGTCATGCTCACAAGTGGGCTGATATTTCTGGCAGGCACACATTGTCAGCCTGATCATGCCTGGCCGAGGTCGGCATGCTGCAGCGTCAACTCCGGGATAATGTAGAGACGTGTTACATAAGGAGTGGTGGATTGCCATGTCTGTGGCGTCGTCTGAGCTGTGTAAAGTGGCTACAGGAGCAACAGCACAACCAATCAACAGGATGACAGGATTGGCAGAGCAGCGCTCGTTGCTAGGTGCGGAGCTGCTCGAATCATCATACATTTGTTTGCGGCGTACAGTGCATGCCACATCGCGGCATGTGTTCAGGGAGTGATGCTCAGCTCCAGCCCAGTCAGAACCTCAGAGCCGCGATCGCAAACAACCCGTTCCGCACACCCGAGATCCTCGCCGAGAACAGAGATGTCCGGCTGCAGGCAATGAGGCGGTCCATGCGTGGCATCAGCGTGCTGGGCGTTGATGGCAAGGTGCACACCCTGCCTCACCCGCACCTTCCAAGCTTCTCCATGCGTTGTTGGCGTTGCCAATGCCAGCCCAGACATGGGAACGCAATGATGCATACATACACGACCGGTAGCGCTCACCATCTGCCTCGGGGCTGCTCACAGCACCCAGCTGCGTTGCAGGTGTGGGTGTGGCTATCCCAGTTCCTCATGCTCCCGCTGCTCTACTTCAGCACCAGCTTCGGAGCAGATGTGAATGCATGGGCGTTCCCAGGCGGCCCGGTCCCGAGCGGTACCCTGGTGTACCTCCTGACACTGGCCTCCGTGTTATTTGCGTTCTGCCTGGCATACGCTGCCCTGTACGGCTCTGATCCGGGATTCCTGGACAGCCACCAGCGTCAGGCCAGTGCAGAGCAGACAGCAGTGCAGCAG
Source organism: Ulva prolifera (assembly GCA_023078555.1). Lineage (NCBI taxonomy): Eukaryota > Viridiplantae > Chlorophyta > Ulvophyceae > Ulvales > Ulvaceae > Ulva > Ulva prolifera. Next base: position 2,536,089 of record CM041203.1, on the reverse strand, counting down.
CTGCAGCTGCGGGGCGCCTCTGCCTGCGCCTACTGTGGCTGCATCCCTACCACTCGCAGCAAGCACAGCAAGGGGAGCGGCCAATGTGTGCACAAGTTTGACCACTTCTGCTGGTGGCTGAGCACAGACATCGGTGCGTCCTGCCCCAGGCCTCACTCTGCATGCTGTGTTGATACACATGGCACAAAGTGAACCAGGACGTGGAGGGGATGAAAAGTGCGGAGTTGATGGCGCCTTGATGTGCTGTCCGGTCCATCTTCACAAATCTCTCTCGTTGGGATCCACCCGGCGGCCCCCATCGGTCGCAAAGCAATGTGTGCGTCTCATGCCCAGGTTCGTGCTGCAGGTGATCGCAACCATGGGGTCTTCTGGGTGTACTTGATGCTGCAGTGTGGCCTTCACGCATGGGCGGGGCATCTGCTGCTGAGTGCAATGCTGGTGTGTGGCGGCATCACCACTGCAGACGCTCGGGGCCTGCAGGTGTGCCACAGCCAGGTCGCCCTGCAGTGGAGCCTGCTGCTAGTGCAATTCGGGATCGTAGTGGGGACGGGAGTGCTGTTTGTGTACCTGGCTGGGCTGCACACGTATCTGCTGTTGACCGGTCAGACGATGTACGAAATTCTGCGGGGAGGCAAGGTGGACTACCTGACGCCATACTACAGTGGGAGAGCGAGGAGGCATTACAAGCTTCCAGACGAGGTGTTGAGTTTAGTGTGGGATGAGGTGATGAGGCGAGGCCCACCTCGTCCGTTCAGTGAAGGCATGGTCAACAATGTGCTGCTGCAGCTGACCAGGTCATGGCCGCGTCCATATACACCGAAATGTTGACACAAGCGGCAAAAGGGTACTCGCTGTTTTGTTACAACTGGATCACGGCCAGAGGCCGTGCGTCCCCGCTAATCTTGCCGGCCTGGGATCGGGGAAATCTGCGACTACACATCTGGCGAATGCCAGCATGGACATCATTGAGCTGATGGGCTAAACACTGTGCAATACGACACCTGCAGTGGAGGCCGTTCTGGAGCCTATCACCGCTCCATCATCTGCTGTTCGCTCAGTGGCCCTTTGCATCCTTCTGGCTCGCGGCCTTGCCTGCCGCTCGCAAGGAACTGAGCTTCCACGAGCCATACATGATCCCAGCGCAGACCATTCCAGCCCGAAGCACAGGGGCCAGAGTGCTCTTGCCTGAGAACGGCATCAAATGATCGGCTTGCCGGTGCCTCTGTTGTTCAGGTGTCTGTTGCTCCACTGCACCGCATGAGCGCCTACGGGTGCGGTCCTCGCGTGACGACACAAGCTGTAGGAATCGGCCAGCAGGGCGTCACACATAAAGCACCCGTTGCATGTAGAAGCGCTGCGGATTCCAATGACTGCGGTGGCCGAGATGGCGGGGGACACATGCCCGTAGCAGATTCGCGAGGTGTGTCGACGCCAAGCTTGCGCAGGTGGTGGATGAGTGCAGGCTGCTCGCTGCAGTGTCATATGATGATACACACTCGATTGATGCGTCCATGCAGGACTGTGAGGTGTTTGGCTGGGTGTCGTTGTGTCCACATTGCTTCCTCATCCACCATGGGACGCTGGATTTGTACCTGACAGTCTCACAGCCTTGCAAGCTCCCCATCGCATACATCCAATTTACTTGCTTCAGTATGTCAGTCGTGGCTTCAGCCGGTTCTGGGCATCTCGGCCTGCCGAGGCAGGCAGCTCGCCGACCGACGCGGACGCAGACGCTGCGACGGCTCCAAAGCGTCGTTCATGCAGAGAGTGCGCTCTGTTCATATGCAATATTGACTGCGAAACCTCTCTGGGCTGTGATCAAGGCTGTCTGCGCGATTCCTTCACCCACGCGCGATCCAGTCGCAAGTCATCACTGCGCTGCCAATTTACTCATCGCGCGACTGCAGAAGAAGGCAAAGATGAGGGGGATGAGAAGAACAACCCTGAACCCTCCGGCCCACACAGTCCGTGGCCTGCCATGGAGATGCTAAAGCTATCCGCGACATACCGGCATACGGAGCCACACTACTTAGCCTTTAAAGAGCGGGATAAATGGTGGAGCTCTTCCAAGTTCCCTCGGGTATGCGTTCTTCCACGGCAGCGCTTGTCCCGCCCAGCCTGTGCGGGCTGATCGTTTCCTTCCCCGGGGTGTCGCGACGCAGTGCGACGCAGCGCACGCAAGAGCTTAGGCTTGTCAGCTGTCGACAGGCCTCTCTGATCGTGCCTGTGCGTGGCAGCGTGGGTCTACATGCTGCACTCAACCCGGCCCGGTTTTTGAATGTCACCGTTGGCCAACCCCGGCGCGGGGCGTGCCTGCACAGAGCGCTCGACCTGCAGCGTACATGCAGATACCTCATGATGAGCCTGAAGACGTGGGCATCAAAGAGGTGCCCGTGCGCCTGTTCAGCAAGGTCATCCCTCTCGCCATCATCTTCTTCCTCTCCTCCTTCAACCTGACCATCCTAGCTGCTCTCAAGGACGCCATCGTCGTCACCACGTCCGGCGCTGAAGCACTCCCGTTCCTCGCGGCGCTGGTTGTCCTGCCGGCGTCAGTCGTGTTCTTTGCATACTACACCAAGATGCTCAACGTCCTGCCCCGGAGGCAGGTGTACTATGCAGCGGTGGCCCCCTTTGTCGCCTTCTACGCCATCTTCGCGGCCTTCATCTACCCCATGTCAGACTCCCTGCACCTGCACGGCCTCTTCGAGAAGGTGCCTCCCTTCTGACATGCCTCTGCGCCGTCTAGTGCTCACCCCCCCGCAAGCGCCACAGCAGAGACCCTTTGATTCGCTGACTCACACGCCCACCCGCCCTCGGCTGACCTCTGCAGCATCTGCGCCCAGCCCCACCAGCTGGTGTTTCCTCGCCAGACAGCAGGTTCGGCCTGCTCCGTGTCGGGTCACCTAGCGCCAAGGTCGAGGCTGCCGTCCAGCATCCATCCGGAACAAGGACAACCGGACCTGTTCTTTGTGGCGGGTGTGACAACTCAGCACTGCCGCAGGTGTCGCCACACGTCGTCCCGGGCCTGCACGGCCTGATCAAGGTCGTCGAGAACTGGACGTTCTCCCTGTTCTTCTGCACTGCCGAGCTCTGGGGCAGCGTCGTCATCGCCGTGCTGTTCTGGACGCTCGCGAACGACGTGTGCACGGTGAAGGAGGCCAAGACGGTGTACCCAATGATGGGCATCTCTGCAAACATCGCGCTCGTGGTCGCAGGCAACTTCATGAAGTACATGAGCGCCACGGTCCTCAACGGGGCCTCCACACAGACCTTCCTGCAGTTCATGGTGACGGCGATCATCTGCTGCAGTGGCCTCATGGTTGCGGTGCGCCCTCCCCGCCCATACATGCCGTTATGCAGGGCATATGCGTTTACACAGGACCTAGGCCGGGCATGACGCCGGTTCTGACGCTCGCAAACCCACTCGCTGCCGTTATGCAGGGCATGTTTGTGCGTATGCATGGTTATGTAAACTAGTGTTATAATCCATATACACATTTATGTTGCATGTTGCAGCTGCATGCGCTGATTGTACACAGGGCTGCTCGCCCTGAGGCCCTCTCGTGCTGCGTGCTGCCGGCAGCGCCGCTGCTGGTGGCCTCAGGTGGCCTCAGGACCGCCGCCAGAGCTCGGGCTTGTGCTGCGCACTAGGTGCAGCCCGCTGGGAGGGTGCTGTGCCCAGTTCAGTCGGTGGCGGAGCTCGTGCCGCCTGCAGCATCGCTGACGGCAGGGGAACGCTGCGTCGCGGCAGCTACTGCCTCATTTTTTCTGTTTTGTTTTGGCAAGCTGACGCGGACGCAGGCCACGCTCGCCCAGCACGCACTTACACCGCATACCCGCGTCTCGAGGCCTACACACCAGCGGCACACCTCAGACACTTCTGCCCGCATCCGCCGCGTTGTGTTGCTCTTGGCATCACGGCTGTAGCAACCCCATGCCGCCATCATGTCGCCCAGCAGTCTCAGCACCATGTGCCCCAGCGTGGGCGCCCCAGCAGCACGTCAAAACCGTCATCTCGGCCGACAGGGCCTCGAGGCGGCAGCACCAGCAGCACCTCCACATCACACGGTACCTGCCTGCACCAAGGCACCGTGCAACGCGTTGTGCCTCTGCCACCGCCGAGGCCACTCGCCTGCAGGACCCACCGTCCCCGCTGCCGGGCGGCGCTGCGCGCATCGCCGCCGTGCGCTGCGGTGATACCGCTGAGACTCCGCATCGCAGAGCGCGTGTTGTGACTGCGTTTTGCCCTGCTTGAACGCGCGTGATGTCTGATCAATCCCATTCCCAACAGCCCAGATCGACGCGAGTGCTTCTGAGCGGATGTCCGTGCACCCCCCTGTCCCGATGCCCCTTGTTACAGATGCACGCCACCCCGGCGTGCTCGCCGCCGCTGCGTAGATTGAACTGTTCCCCCTGGTCATGTAGGCAAAGGTGTGGGTAGACAAAAAGGTGATGCCGGCCGACGCGGCGCTGCCGCCGCCGAAGACGAAGAAGAAGAAGGGAAGCCTGCGCAAGTCTCTGGCGACGCTGCGGGGCTCCCCGAAGATCATGAACCTCGCGCTGCTCGTCGTCTGCTACGCCGTCAGCCACCGCCTGTTTGAGTTTGCGTGGAAGGGGCAGCTGCGGGTGCTCTTCCCGACGGCTCAGCAGTACTCTGGGGCCCTCGCGGATGTGTCGATCTACACGGGTGCGGTGCCAGGCCTCCCTGTTTTGACACGGATCGGTGCAGAAGTCTGAACTGCGTGGTGTGAACTCACTGCACACCATTGTTTTCTCTGCCAAGATGGGCGGGGCAGATGTACACAGGGTCTCATGCCGCGGTCGGGCCTGCAGCGTGCGGGCTGTTGTCACGGCAGAGGCGAGCAGCTTGCACGCGGCGGCGGCGGCGGCATGCCGCTGCTGGCCACATCCCGCATGCCTGGGCGTGCACACACCGGGTTACATGTGGGCGTTCTGCGGTGCGTGCATGGCGTAGGCCGCGCTCGGCACGCATGTGCGGCACGTCCCGAGCCCCTGGCCGTGCCACGGCTGCCAGTGTTACAGGCACTGTCCGGGACGGCAAGCAGCGTAGCTGGTAGTGATCGCACACACCAGCCGGGTGTCCCACCCCACCCCTAATACAGCCCCCAGGCTGTCTGGGTTCGCTGACCTGCCCATGTCCTGTCGCACAGGCGCATGCACACGGCACGCGTCACACACACAGCCGCACTCACGCCCCGCGGCGTGTGCAGGGTACATGACGATCCTGCTGATGCTCTCGGGAAAGTTTGTGTTTGAGTACCTCGGCTGGGGAACCGCGGCGCTCGCGACCCCGACCATCATGTTCCTCGCCGGAGCCGCGTTCTTCGGGCTGTCCCTCGCGGCGATGAACATGGGCGTCGACGCCAGCACGGCGCTGCTCGCCGCCGGCGCCGTCGCCGGGGCGTGCACGCAGGTCTTCGCGCGCAGCTCCAAGTTCTCGCTGTTCGACCCCGCGAAGGAGATGGTGTACATTGAGATGGACAAGGAGGAGAAGTCGAAAGGGAAGGCGGCGGTCGACCTGATGGGCAGCCAGGCCGGCAAGACGGGCGCGAGTGGGATCATCTCCGCGTCGCTGCTTGCGTTCGGCACCGCGACGGCCTGCTTGCCTGCGATTGCAACGATGTATGCGGTCGTAATCGCGGTGTGGGCGCGGGCGGCGCTGCGGCTGCAGGGGCTGATGGTGGAGACGGAGGCGGAGCGGGAGGAGAATCGGCGGGCGACGGCGTCCGCGGCGGAGGGGGAGGAGGGGGCTGGGGAGGGGCCGGTGGGAGAAGGCCCGGGTGGGGGATCCGGGAACGGTGCGGGGATGGCGACGAGCAAGCCGCTGGCGGCATGAGGGGGGGGTGTGTTTTGTGTTTGTGTGGCGGGGGATGTGAGTGGCAGGCGTTTGGCGAGTGCATGCAGTTAGGGGCTGTGTGCGCCGCGTTTTTGGGGCGTGGGGCGAGGCAGCCAGCATGCATGTGGAGGGGCCCCTCCATGTGTTGCGCCTGGTGTTGTGAAAACGACCGAGGCCGCCGACAGATTATGGAGCGGCGTGATGTGGGAAACACAACGAGACTGACTATAGGCGCTGTAACCTGAGCGGGCCTTCCCGCCAGCAGCCTGGCCTGGGGAGATCTACAGAATCGGCGTGGAGGCGCAGACCCGCATTTGCAGCCTTGGTGCGGAGCGGTGTGCACTCAGTACGCATGGAGGCAGGGGGTCACGCAGGCGTGTGGACGCGGCCGGTATGAGTGGTGTCGAGCCGATTGAGCCCAAAAGGAGAGGAGCTCTGCTGGCGAAGTTTAACTATTGCATGCTTGCTGATTGTAAGGTGTCATAGACAGGTGGCTTGCGGCGCGCTTCACCGGACACCCACGCCACCGCACCTGCCATCAATGCACCTCTGATGGCTGCACGATGGCTGGTGATGCTGCTTTGATCTGCGCATTTACCCTCATCCCACATCCAAGACTGGAACAGTGCTGTCACACATGCCACATGTTTCCCGCAGCTGCACGAGACAAATCAACATGCGAGGAACAGCAGTGGGTCACGCCACGCCCCACCGGTATCGGCAGCACCATCCCGCTCGTCTACCGCCCCGTCTCTGCCCGACCGCGAAAACATGTCCAGAACGGCACGCCTGCCACTGCACAGGATGGGGTGCCCCAGGCCTCCCTGGCCCCCCGGTCCCTCGCCCAGGGCCGCCACGGCCCCGTGCAGCGCCTCGCAGCCGCCGCTGCCGTCCTCGCCGACCCTCCCGGCAGCGGGTAGGGTGCCGCAGATGCGTGCGGCGGCCTGTGCGAGCAGCAGGCCGCGCGCAGCTGGCATGAAGGCCGCTTCGTCGAGCCACGGGCTCAGGTGCTCCACGCCCTGCAGGCATGCATGCCCCTCGGGCAATGACAGGTGTGATGACAGTCCTACCAGGCGGGGGGAGGGGGTCACAGCATAGAGGCTGGCCTTACCTGATCACATCAGATGGCAGGAAAGCGTGAACAGGATGAGAGAGACCCATGCAGACACTCTGACGCCAGTCTGTGCATGGAACGCAGCAGCGTGCTCTGTAGCGGAAAGGACCCCCAACCAAGAGGCGCTAAGTCTTCATCGATGCACCAAGCAGGTGGGGAGGGGCGCACGGAGGCTGAGTCAGCAGCAGCGGTGGCGTTCGCCAGGAGGTCTGCCGCCACAGCAGCCAGGTGCGGCAGCAGCGGCCGCGGCAGCGCGCCGGCGGCGATGCAGGCGTGCAGGGCGCGTGCTGCAACCTGGGAGACGAGGAGGCCGTCACAGTGGTGGTTGTCTGCCTCCCGGTCAAACAGCCGCCGCGCTGGGCGCGCTGCGGCGGCCGATGCGGCCGGGGCGGTGTGGCCTGCCACGCTGCGCACACACGGCGGGCGTCGGCGCTGAGTCGGCGATACAGGTGGTGTGCCGTGAGATGGGTTCACAGAAGCGTGAACGGGCGCAGACAAACGCAGCAGAAGAACCTCTACGGTGGTGTGCCGTGAGACGGTGTTGACAGGAGAGTGAGCGGGCGCAGACAAACGCAGCAGAAGAACCTCTACGGTGGTGTGCCGTGAGACGGTGTTGACAGGAGAGTGAGCGGGCGCAGACAAACGCAGCAGAAGAACCTCTACGGTGGCGTGCCGTGAGACGGTGTTGACAGGTGCATGAGGTTGACTCCTCGGATTGTGTCAGGTGGATCGGTGCTTTTGGTTGCACTGCCTTGCGGTATGGTCTGCTTCGGTTGCGTGCCATCGTCCGACCTCTTGAAATCTGGTCGTGAGGCGTCAGCGCTGGGTTGCTGGCTACGCAGCTGGCTGTGGACGGGCCGTTGGGCTGGGGCAGAGTCAGAATGCAGCGTGTGGAGCAGCGGGTCTCAGCGCACTGGGCGGTGTCCATAGACACAGCATCAATCGTGACGGCGCACAGGCAAGGCGACGATTACATGTCGTGGATTACATGGATACGGCTATGTAATCATGCAAACATGCCTCGGATTGGGCCATGTGCGCAGGGCCTGGCATGGCGTTAGCAACATCAGTCACACGGTTAGTGTATGTTGGTCCTTGTGCTGTGTTTGCGTTGGAGCCGTCCAATCTTCTACAACAGTGACCTGCTTTTGTGAGCCTACCAACGCGTGGCACATGTCCGCAGCTCACAGCGTGCACAGCATGGCCTACAGCATGGCAGCATGGTTGAGCCTGCGCAGATGAGCGGAAGGCGCACCAGTCAATGAGCCACCGGTGGAACGCCGCGTGGCGGTGCATGCATGCTGTGAGCATCTGGAAAGTCAGCCGCAGCACGCACTCCGCGCACGACGTGGCGGCAAACGGCGCAGCCTCCTGGACGGACGGGAATAGCGGGGCCTCATCTGGCCGGGCGTGGCGTGAATGCTCCGCCACCACCGCTCCCATCGCCTCCGCCGCTCTCTCCCTGTAGACACTGACATGGGTGAAGTGGTGTTGGTGTTGGTGACCCGGGCCACCACATGCATGGCAAAAGTGCATGCACAGTGAGGCTAAATCTGGATCTGCATGAGGTGGTCAGGGTCGTGTGGCGGAACTCTGCAGCTCCAGCCTTCACGGTAAAACTTAGCATCCGCGATTCGTCTGAACATTTCTGGGCCAGCGTTTTGCGTCACTAATGATGACTCGTTATTGAATGGTGCGGCTCATGCTGAACACAGGACTGCGCGCCGTAACCCCATGGTGGCCAGAGCGCCTCAGCTGCAGGCATACACCGTGCCAATGCATTGAAGGCAATATCCAGTTGTCACAGCATGCACAGCACGCGCAGCACGCACCTCACGTCGTCATCCTCGTCTTCCACCAGCTGCACTGCGAGGCCCCACGCCCGCAGCGCCAGCGCGACAGGCGCTGACGAGGCGCCCCCCGCGGCTGCCGGCACGGCCCCTGTCGACACGGCGAGGCACAGGCGCAGCATGCCCGACAGGCGCAGCGTGGCGGCGGCGGCGAGGCGGCTCGCCTCGAGCTCTGTGGGCCGCGCGTGGGCCTCGGACTCTCGAAGGATGTCCGCGGCGACCCTGAACATGCTGCCGTGCTTTGACGTGGCTCTTCGTGGCCACGCAGCACGCGGCTGCGTTTGTGGCCACAAGGACAATGGTGCCAGGGTTCGCCGTGCATGCATCAGGCGGCCACAAACACACGAGGGCTGACCGGGTGCGGCATCAAGCCCATCGTTCACGCAGTGCCGAGGGAATGTGCAGCGCACTGCATGCATGAGTCCGCCTGCCAGGCTGATACAATGCAGCCTGAGAGGACACCATTTGCTGTGCTCGGCGACCATGGGCAGTAGTCCTGCCAAACACCCGACAAACTTCCTGGACCGGGCCAGATGTGTGGGGATGATTGCAATTGCCTCGTGCCCAAGAGGCTGCGCGTCCTGTTTGAGCAGCCGGAATGTAGACGCTATATCTATTCAATCAACACAAGGTCAGCGTTCACCTGCCGACAGGCATTTGCCAGAGTGACAAAAAAAATAAAAAAAATAAAATCAATGTCCAAATTCCACGACCGCGTTCGCACGGAGTTTGATCCCACTGCGATGAGTGCACGAGGTGAGGCAGCAGAAGCACCGCACCTCGCCGCTGCGGACCCCTCTGCCATGGAAGCCGCGAGGCCCTCAGGGTTCGTGCGCAGCGTGGCGGCAAGCCACCGGCCGAACACCGCCGCCCGGAACTGCAGCGCGCCCAGCGTGACCGCCGCGCTGCCGCTGCCGTGAGCTTCCACCGCCGCGGCGCCCTCCATCAGCCGGTCTTCTGCTGCCCCCCACGATGCATGACTGGGATCGTCACACCCCTGCTCAGCTGACTCCTGTCCTTGTGAACCCTGTGCGGCTTGGGAGATGCCCCCAGGCGCCGCTGCATGCTCCGCATGCATGTGAGCTTTGCCCCGTGCATCCCGAGACCCGCCCTCAGTGCCGCTACAGATAGTCAAAGACCGCAGTACAGCCAACGCAGCCCCTGTGGCCACTGCGCTGTCGGCCCGGCGCAGTTGCACGTGCGCCGCCGTTTCCACGGCTTCCGCAACTGCGTGCGGCCACTGCGCGGCTCCTGTTGCCTCCTCTAGCCACTTCAAAGCAACCATTCGCACCTCAGACACTGGGTGCCTGACGCTCTCTGCAGCAGCCACCGCCGCTGCGTGCTGCGGCGTCCCTTGATCTTCCAGCATGCCCAGCAGCACTTGCGCCGCACTCTCAAGCCACAGCGAATACATGGGGGCGTAACTGTGCGGCGCCTTTGCTGACCACAGCGCAGCACGCAGCACGTCCGGCGCCCCCTGCACTTCGGCCATGCCCCGGCATGCACGCAGAACATGCACGAATGCACGGGCCACCCCCGGACACGAAGTCCGCGCAGCGTCCCCTAGCCACAGCCGCTGCGGTAGCGCCGTCTTCAGCATCCCCATAACCACCTGCTGCTGACCCTCTGCCGCAGCAGGCACAGCACGCAGCAGGAGCTGCTCCATCGCCATCAGAGCGCCATGGACTGAATTCGCAGAGAATTCCCGCAGCTGACCCTCCATCTTCGGCAGCATGTCCAGAAGATCTTGCAGCGCGTCGGGGAGAGTGGCAGGCGTGTGCAGCACAGCCAGCGCGGCCGCCGCATTCTCGCGCACCGCAAACCCTGGAACGTGCAGGCAGCGTGTGATGAGCGACCGGAATGGCTTGAGGGGCACCTCTGGTGAGGCGGACGCTGCTGCGCGTGCTGTGCCGCTGCTGGGCTGCAGGCGCGTGAGGAGCATGAGGATCGGCAGGAGCGTCGCGTGCGGCGCGGACTGCGGCGCAGCTTCCGTGGCGGAGACCGCCGAGCCGAGCTGCGCCAGCAGGAATGGGTGCAGGCTCGGGAAGGTGCTGAGGAAACCCTGTGCGGTCGTCGTCGCACGCTGTGCTGTGGGCGACGACATGTTCTTGAAGCCGTGGACTCGCGTCACAAGCACGACGTACGTCAGGGTCGCCGTGTTGCGAACCTGCATGCATGTAAGCACCCCTGCAGCCACTGAATTGACTCATGCCCGCACAGCGGCGCAGCCTGCATTGGCAGGGCCTTGGAGGCACCGGTCAGGGTTGTGGCAGTGTAAGCACCTCCCACTCCTCCGCGGACATCCCGAGAATCGAGGTCTCGATGCCTTCAGAGAAGACCGCCGCCGCGTCCATCGCGAGTGACGAGCTCTCGAAGATCGTGCGCAGACAATTGTACGCGTGCACAAGTGGCCACGGCTCCCCGGACGCGGCCGGCCCCCGCGCGGTGTCCAGCAGCGTGCGCAGCGCGAGTGGCAGCAGCCGCTTGGCCGCGCCGGTCGGCTCCGCCTGGCAGATTGCGACCACCGCAGAGGGCACCCCGGCCGACCGGCGCACGATGTCGCTGCGCGTCTGCCCCGACCGCTGCAGGAAGCCCAGCACGCGCAGCAGCCAGGCCTGCGGTAGCGCCGCCAGCTCTGCGTCCTGCTGCTGCAGCAGCCGCTTGCACACGAGCTCAAAGCGCTGCTCAAGCTTGCGCGTCGCGCCGTTGTGCTTCAGGGTGCGGAGGGAATCTACAAAGTAATCCCCTATGCTCTCGACCTGCGAGTTGGAGAGGAACCCTGAGCCGTCAGGGTGTCCAGAGGGGGCAGCCCCTGGGGTGTCTCGCGCCTCAACGACCATCGGCACGTGGGTGATCAGGGTCGACAGTGTCGCCGCGATTTCCTTCACCGTGCACCAGCTGCCTGCAACGAATGCCAGCGTACTTGCCGGTGCTGATGTTAGAAGATGACACCCTAGTCAGCACTCACCCTATCACGGCCTGCTGCATGCTGTGCATCCAGCCAACGATCCCACCATAGCACAGCATGAGTGTTCACAGCACGCACGGCACGCGGAGCACAGCGTGAGCGGCGAGCCCACACCGGCGATCAACAGCGTCACCTCCGGCCCCAGCGTATCCCCCTGCCCCTCTGCGGGCGCATCAGGGTTCATGGCGGCCTCCAAGGCGGCCTCGGCATCCCCCTCCGTCACCTCTGCCGCGTCGACGTTGTACCGGCCATCCAGATATGGCGCACACAGCTCCGCCGCACGGAAGAGACTTGCCAGCGTACGCCGAAGGAGGCCTCGGCACTCCTGCACAACCTGCACAGAATCATGTTCGTCGAGACTCATCCACGCTCTGTAGCACTACTTGCACAGAGCACGCAGAGCACGCAGAGCACGCAGAGCATGTGTGTGAGTACCCACGGGTCACCCCCAACCCTTCGAGTCTACGTCCTCCCACTTGAGCGGCGCGGTGGGTGCTGTGTAAGATCCAGAAGGCGGAAGGCCAACAGCCACAGTGCAGAGCACGCAGCATACCTCGTTGCCCAGCGGCATGACGGCCGCCCACGGGAATGCTGACAGCAGCGCCTGCAGCAGGAGCAGCGGGCCCTGCAGGAAGCTCTCTCGGCAGGCAGCGGCCATGTCCCGCTCCGCCACCGCCACGGCCGCCTCCACAGCCTCCACGACCGACGCAAGGAACGCCACACTGGCGCGCAGCCCGACCGGCGCGATCACCCCTGCCCGCCGCGCCTCCTTCACCGTCAGCTCCCCACTGCGTGTCCCCTGAAGCCCAGCGCCAGTGCGCGCTGCTGGGGCAGAATCTGCAGGAGCGTCGCACACGGCGGCGGTAGGGTGCACCCTGATGTGCCAGCCGAGGCCCAGTGCGTAGGCGTCGTGGAGAAGCGAGAGCAGCTGCGAGGCGGCGGCGGCCTCGAACGGGCGAGGGCTGCGCAGCAGGCACAGCGCCCAGCACGCGAGCGCCTCGACGGCTTCCGGCCGCTCGAGACCCGGCAGCGGACGGGGCAGAGCGCGCAGCGCGGCTAGCACGGAGGCACGCAGGGGTGCCCAGCTGTCTACTGCAGCCGCCAGCAGCACCTGTAGCCATGTGGGCGTGGTCAGGGTGCTGTGGTCTTGTGGCGCACGTGTCCACGCAACATTGCGTGCGTACACAACGGCATGGAAAGCATGCATTTGTGCGACAACGCAGCTCCACAGTGCCTTACTCCCCACTGGGAGACCCTGCTGACAACCCTGCACGCTTGGGTCATGGCCAAAATCGCGCGTTGATGAAAACTTGCCACGAACAAGGCGTCGCGTGCACAAACATGCAGCGGAAGCCGAGCCAATGGCTCAGCCTACGAGGCATGACACACCCAGCTGTGAGCCACAGATGTGCTGTGCTGGCGGATGCTTAGGGGGTTCCTCGACCAACGCTGGTACACACAGGCAGCTCAAGCCCCAGCACAAGTGAGTACGTGAGGTGTGGTATACAGGAGTGGCGTGGGTGCGCTCAGCACCTGCACAAGCCCCGGCCCAAACACCTCCGCCGCAAATGGCTGGAAGCGGCGCAGCTGCACCGCCGCCGCCGTGTCGAGCTGCCGCAGTGCGTCCGTGTCACGCCGGTGCCGCTGCTGCAGCGCAGCACGCAGCGCGGCGTCGCCGTCGCCGCCGTCTGCGCCATGCAGCGGCCGCGCGAGCCAGCCGTCGTGCTGGAACGCGGCGAGCACGATGTGCAGGCCTCGCACCGCGAAGTGCCGCCGCGCGTGCGGGGCGCCTGCGTACAAGCTGTCGCATAGGTGCCGCGTCAGCCACTGCAGGAACGCCTCTAGCCGCTCCTGCGCTGCTGCCTGCACGCTGCCGCGTCCGTCATGTACACAATTTGTGGTACCTCCCCCTCCCCCGACAGCCAGCGGGATAGTGCTTGCAGCTGGATGTCGGTGACCCTGGTTCACACAGCACCACGTACATGATACTACACGATTGTGCTGCATTAGCATATGACGCGCGCGCGCTTTGCACATGATCGCCTGCCGTCCCCAGCACAGGCTCCGGAGCCTGCAAAGTACATGCAAAATGTTCAGGGGATGAGAGGGCAGGGCCGCGCACGTCCTCCTCTTCTTCTGAGGCATACTCCTTCGGGCTCACGAAGATGAGGCGGCGGTGGATCGGCGCCGCGCTGCGCTGCGCGCTGCCGGGCTGCCTCCCGCCCGCCTGCGCAGCACGCTCCCGCGCGGCGCGGCGCTGCTGCGCGCCGAGCGCCGCAAGGCGGATGCGGCCGACGAGCTTCTCGAGGACGACCGCGAGCTTGTTGTGCGCGGGGGAGGAGGTTGTGCGCATCGTGAGGATCAGCTGCTGCTTCACGATGTCCAGCTCCTCCTGCCCCGCCGCCTGCACAAACACTCCCTGACACTGGGACGCTCGCATGGCATGCATGCTGCGTGCTGGGCTATGCAGCGGTCGATGGAAGCCTGAGAGACTGAGGCCACACCACGAACGCCCCTCACAGCACACCCCTTCGGCAAGAATACCAGCGTCAGTGGCTGATCACAGCACCCCCAGCACGCACAGCACGGCCGCGCACCACTGACGTCTTGGCATGCAGAGCCACAAGCTCCATCGTCTGCTGCCGCAGCTGCTCGTCCCGGTGCACCGCCGCAGCACGCAGCACCCAGCGCGGCACGTGGCAGCGGCCCGCGTCGTCCTCCATCACGGCATCGAGGCTGCTGAACAGGTTGAGCGCGTGCGCCGCCAGCAGCACCGCCACCGTCGGCCCCACCGAGGCTGCCGAGAAGCCCCCCTCAGAGGCCCCCCCCTCCCCCCCACACCTCTGCAGCTGCAGCAGCTCCGGCAGACTCTCCGGGTCCAGGTCAAGCAGCATCGGCAGCGCGTAGTTCACGACCCGCCCTCGGAACAACGAATCCTCGACCCGCAACGCGTCAACGAGCGGCCCGACCCAGTGCCGCCGCCACTCCGCGACCGCGGCGCTTCCCCCTGTAGCTGCTGTACCAACGCCGCCGCCACCGGCCGCCGCGCCGATTTCCTGCCGCAGCTGCAGGAGCAGCTCCTTCAGGAAGTGCGTCGCGGCTGTGCAGGTCTCCTCGCGCAGAGCATGCAGCGCCTCGGTCACAAGTCCCGGCCGCTGCCGCAGCACGGCGAGCGCGCCGACGTGCGGCACTAACACCACCAGCAGGCTGTACCGCCCCTTGGCCTGTGCCGGCAGCGCCACGAGCCGCGCCACCGCGCGCTCGAGCGTGCCGAGCCCCGCCGCCGGCAGGCCCCCCGCCGCAGCTTGCGCCGGGCCCCCGCCGTCGGTGCGGCTGCGCGTGGCTTGTGCGGCGGCCGCACCGCACGCCGCGGCAAACGCCTCGGACGCCTGATGGGTGCTCAGCTTCATACGCTCCTCCATGTTGGTCACCACCACCTCCAGCACCTGTTCGACGCAGCACTCTGACACGCACGGAAGCACCAGAGGCGGCTGCTGCATGCCGGCGGCGGGCTCGGGCCGGCAGCTGGCTGCATCCTCAGCCGTTCCTGCTTCTGCAGCTGCCTGCATCACAGGGTGGATCTACCGAAGACTGCTTGCATCTCGAGCAGACTGGGTCAGCAGCAATGGCTTCAGGCCACTGGCGAGGGTGATTCGGGCATTCCCACAGCACGCACAGCATGCACAGCATGCACAGCGCACCTCGCTCTGTCCCTTCCCCTGGTGGACACCTGTGGCCCGCTGCAGGCACGCGGTGAGCGCGGCCATGCTGTTGAACGTCAGCTGCGCGTCCGTGGCGCCCCGCGCCACCGCAAGGGCCTCCTCCACCAGCCCGTCCACAAGCAGGTGCCACGGCCGCGGCTCCGTCTCGGCGCCACCATCGGCCGGGGGGGACAGGGCCGCCGGGGCGCACAGGGCGGAGGCCGGCATGCATGCCGCGAGCGCGCGCATCGCGCACGCGCGGCCGATCGGCTGCATGCCGCGCAGCGCGGCCTCCACGCTGCTCCCCTGCATGCATGTGCGTCTACTCTCTGTCCTGCCCCAGTGATCCCCCCGACGAGCCCCAGGCTCAGACTGCCTCAGCAGGTGACACATGCATGACATTGGATCTACGCAGCCGCATCGCCACACCCCCTCTCCGCATGCCTGGAACCCTGACAGCGACCTGCCGGCAGATGAGACAACTCACACCTGCTGCTCCCAGTGCTCCCGCACGAAACTCCTCCCCCCCTCCGCCCCACTTCCACCCTCCAGCTCGATCTGCGCACCCCCCAGCCGCTCCTGCACCAGCCCGCGCACAAACTCGACCGCCAGCGGCGTAGGCGCCGCGTCCGGCAGCGCCGCGGCCGTCCACAGCGCGGCGGCCGCGGACAGCGCGGCCTCGCGCAGCACGCACGCGTCCGACAGCACGGCGAGCAGGCTGTCGGCCGTCGCGGTGACCGCACCGCCGCCGCCGGGGGCCCCGCAGATGTGCTGCCCGAAGCGCTGGAGAGAGCTGTACTGCGCCGAAATCGCAGCCTGCATTCCCCGGGGTGGCTGTCAGAAGCGCAGGAGCAGCAACGCCGGGCGCTCGCTGCTGCAGTGAAGGTGGACGCGAATATCGCAGAGCAGTTTGCTGCACCGGCTGCTGCACATGACGACGGATCCGGCTGCGATGCGCGGCCAAACACTTGCCCCGTAAGATGACAGCGTGTGCACACATGGGTGCACGGCTATGCCCGCGGGTGCTTTGAGGGAGGCCGTGCGCGGGTACGGCGTGTATTGCGGCGGTGCATTTACCAACATGCTACATCTCATCTCTGATTGCTGGTCAGGGTACCGTGCGCTGTGGAGGGGAGCGTGCCTGGACGTCCTCGCTGAGCTGCGGCGCAGCATGCGCGCCGGCGGCGATCTGCTCCATAGCGGCCTGCAGCTCCCGTGCCAGCTGCGAGAGGGCTTGCGCGGCAAGCTGCTGCAGGGCCGGCTGCTGGGGGACTGCTCTGAGGAGGGCGCCCCACGCTGGCGCGAGCGGGATGTGGGTGATGGCGCTGCCGCCCCGTACCTCCCAGGACCGCTTGCAGATGTCCAGGCACCGGGTCAGAGCGGTGAGGAGGACGGAGTCGCAGGCGGGGGACTTGATGTGGGGTGTCAGTGCTGCGGTCAGTGGTGGGTGGAGGTGGGTGGAGCACGGCTGGAACAGCAGCAGCAGAGCTGCCTGGATGCATGCTGCTTGCGCGTCCGAGAAGTCGGGGGTGCTGCCCAAGGCGTTAGAGAGGGCCTTGCAGAGTGGTGGGAGCGCGTCTAGTTGCGCGCGGACCAGGTGTTGGCGCTGCAGGTCCGACAGCGCTGAGAGGAACTGCTTCGCTTTGCTGTCTTCATCCGCGCGCCCCAGCGCAGAGGCAACCTGTGTTGAACAATTTGAGTATTTTGCGAGGCTTGGACGTTGGGCGGGTCAAACGCGAGGTAGAGCGGGCTGTGCATGCCGCCGAACGAGCTTCAACGCTGGGAGCGACAGGGAGGTGTCCATAACATTGAGATGTATGCTCGCACCTCAGACGCAAACTCGGCCGTAAACTGTGCGCCTTGCTCACCGAGCTTCCGCTTGTGTGCAAGCTTCTTGGATGCCATGGCCCAGCTGTACTGCGGGTCACTGGTACGTCCACCGATTTCGGAACGACAGGTCCAAGCCTCACGCAGAGCAGGTCACACAGCTAAGCTGTCATTTGCATTTTGACTCACTCGGGTGTGATCACATCGTCGGAGTGCGACCACTGTGCTGGACGGTCTGAACAGTTCAAACAGCCGGAACGCATGGCTCCGCGCATCTGATCGAACCACCACCCTTGAATTATGCACGGATGTGTTGATGCAGCCCTCGAAAATGCTACACTCTCGACCAGTAAGGCTCCACATGCAAGCTGCAGGTAGTGGCGAAAGGGCCTTGTTGCGTCGTGTACACGGCGACAATTTCGAGTTTGCTGTGGCCGAGACTGCTCCGGCCCGCAGAGAGGCAGCTATTGATGATACATACTCGTAACTCCCTACTTACAGCAGTGTCTGACTCGCCTCTGCCACCTTGCGGTGCACTGTCAGATGCGCGCTGGACGTTGACCTGGTGCAGTCCACATCAGTAGGATCGTCCACCTTCACTGCTGTTGATCAAGCTGTCTGGCTGACAGATTCGCCGGTGTATTGTCGACTACCAGGCGCACCGTGCCGTGATAGCGGTCCACGTCAGGACTGATCGTGTCAGCTGTTAGGGCAGGTGGTGCAGATCAGCGCACACAACTTGTCATGTCCGTAATCAAAATTGTATCCAAGGTCAGAGAAGGTGATGAATCGTTTGTGAGTGATCTGTCAGATGAAGACTGGAAGTACCTCCAAACCGCCAAAGACGATGATGGGCGAACATGCCTGCACACCGTGGCGGCATGTGGAAGAGTAGGACTGCTGCAAACTTTTCTGCAGCATGGCTGCGGGGTAGGCGTGAACATCGCAGACGAGGACGGGTGGACTCCATTGCTGTCAGCTGCTAGTGGGGGACACGAAGGCGCGGTCCAGCTGCTTCTTGGCGCAGGGGCTGATGCTTGTGCAGTAAACAGCACCAAGAGGTCGGCCCTGCACTACGCTGCAAGCAAAGGCCATGTCAGAGTTGCTCAGATCCTCATCGAAGCAGGCATGCCCTCTCCTCGCAACTGGGAACGTGGGGAACAGCCGTTCCGCAACCATCGCCAGTTGATAGCCCCGGACATCAGATTGTTGATCATCAGCATCGTTGAACTCCCGGATGTTGCGCTGTCTCTCTGACTGTTGGGTTGTAGACTTGCGCTTGCATAACATCAACTCGATTTGTGCAGGCGCAAAGGTCAATGCAGCCGACACTGTTGGCGCCACTCCACTGCACCGAGCCTGCAGCAACAGCTGTGCTCCTCTCGTCGAAGCTCTGATACAAGCTGGAGCCAGTGTCGCTGCAGTAGACAAAGTGGGGAACACACCCTTGCACGTGGCAGTGTCTGTGGCGACGGACCGAGCCTCCGCAGAAGCTGCCTTTATTCTCGCACGCCATGGTGCTAACTTGCATGCGGTCAACAAGGATGAAGAGACTCCACTTGGTCTGGCTGGGGCAAACGGTGCAGCCCTGGAAGCTGCTGCAGGAGAGGCAGCGAACGCGATGGACGCTAGTTAATCATGTTTAGGGCAGGTACAAATAAAGCCACTGTAAAATGTGTGGGCAGCAGCCTGGGTGTTGTCCGCTGCTGGTAGCCACCTAGTGCACGTTTCACAGAGTACCATATGTGCTATGCATGTGCAGGCCAGTGGCAGCTGTTGCTACGGGCATTTGTGCACCACGTTCAACGTTGTGTAACAGGAATACCGGCATGTGGCATCACGTTGCGGTATCTGGTGGTAGTGCGTTTAGATTTGCAGACTGCTTCGCACTAGGCCGATGTGCGCCTCGATTTTGCGTACACATTCAATCACTCTGCCATAGAGACGAGATCGTGCTTTCTGCTCGAGGCCCACTCTGTTCTTTGAAAAGATCTGAATGTTGAAACGCGGATTAGGCCAGCTGCTAGATCGTGCGTCGTCACAGCTGCGCGGAGCACTCAACGTGCCACCGGCGTTCCTGAGCAGCAGCGACAGCTACGCTGCAGTGCACGCAGTCCGCCCAGCACAGAGGTTTTTCAATTGTTTCCACTCAGTGCAGCATGCTGCGGCTGCTCCTCAGCCAGCTCGTGCTGCTGAGGACACATTCCACGCCACAGATGGCATGCCACCTCCCACGGCAGCTCAGTCGCACCAGGATCACGCTGTTGAATACACAGTCAACGTAAAGTCCTTTCTCCTGGGAAGCCAGCTAGACTTGGCTAGATTGAAGCCGAAGTTCCGTCGTGAGTTGAGGTGAGCCCTCGAACAGCCAATTGCCAGCGAGGCTCCGCGCCGCAGCCTCTCTCCCACCCACGCGGACACATCTTCAAACAAATGCCTCATGAATCTGCAGAGCAGAAGGCAAGGACTATCTCGTCCTGGGCTTCAGACCAGCGCCGGACTCGGGAGCAGGCCGTGTCCATGAACTCTCCAGGCAGTCTCGCCACGAGTTCATGCAGCAATGCCCATCGGGCCCAGGCCGCGAAATCGCGCATGTGCCGCCAGGCGATACCTACTTCGTCGTCTTCCGATACGGCGCCGTCGTGCTCTTTCAGGGCCATCGAGGCCAGAGCGCACCTGACCAGCTGAGCAGGCCGGTCGTCCCTCCAAACCACGGGCCCAGCGGCCCATGGGAGACAGACAAGCGCGCATGGGAAGACGCCACAGCCCGAGCTGCTGCAGACGAGGACAGCCACCTCATATACCTCCTGCTGCGGCCGTTCATCCGCACCGTGCCGTCCAGCAGCCCAGTGCGCCCCCCGTCCCTCCATGTCACCTGCCCGGCAGGCTGCCCCGTCTTTGCCAGGGTATGTCAGTGGCTGCACCCCACCCTGTCCGCGCGGCGCCCGCTTCCGGGTCTGTTTTTCCTCAAGAAGTATCAGACACCGCAAGCACCACGGCTATGCCCACGGCCAGGCGTACCACCTGAGCTTGGTGGCACATCGCGATCACCGTCAACCGGCATGCTTGCACAACAGGAACTTCTATCCATCTCTGTAGAGCTGCAAGTGGCTGTACTGGTGTGAACCCGTCCACATCGGACTGGTACCTGTCTTCCGTGTGCACTCGGCTGCCTCCATCCTCCCGGTCCGTCCGATCGTGGTCGCACCTCCTCGCTGGCGCCCACTCATCGGCCACAGCCGCAACTCATTCGGCACATGTGGTCCCGTTAATTCGGAGTTGTCAATGTCCAGTAGGATACGGCTCAGTAAATTCAGATTTGCTTTGCTTTACTCATCCACACACGCGTCCCCGCCTTTCACGCGCTGTGCGCTGTGTGCAGCAGCAGACGGACATCTTCTCGCTGATGGCGCCGAACCAGGGCGAAGCGCAGGCCGAGACGCACACCGTCCTCGAGCTGCGGTACACGCCGGAGGACGACGGCCCGGGGGACAGCCAGATGGCGCGGCCGCTCGTGTACAACGAGAGCGTGCGCCTCGCAGTGCGCCCGACGCAGCCCGACTTCATCGTGCAGAAGGCCGACGTGTTCTGCGTGAAGCAGTTTGACGTGGTGCGCCCTGCGCGCCGGCCGGTGCCGTGGGAGCGGCCGGGGCTTGCGTGCTGCGTGCTGTGCACGCTGTGCGGGTGACCTGCCACGTCGCCACGCGAGTGGACTGCTCGCCTGGAGGTTTTGGAAGGATGGAGTTGATCCTGGGCCTGCTCAGTCACATCGTCATGCGCAAGCATGTCTCCGCCTGGTACACGCGGCTGGACACATTTGGCTTCGCTGGGGGAGGGGGTGCAATACTGTATTGGAGAGCTGCACTGCTGTCTCAAGACCGCTGCTGGGAATGTGAGATGTCGCTTGCGTGAGCCGACACAGCAGCCCTGCCCCCGGTTTGCAGCAGGGGGGGGGTTGATGGGGTGGGGGCCGGAAGCATGCATGACGGGTGCGTGCTGCGTGCAGGGCGTGCTGCGCTGCGTCGCGTCCGCACTGGGCCAGTCGTGCGCGATCGACTTCTACTCCGGCAAGGCCAACGTCGCCCTCAAGTGGTCCCAGGGTGCGCCCCACGTCTTCAGCACAGCACAGCACAGCACAGCCCAGCACAGCACAGCACCGCGTACTGCGCCACGGTGAGGACGCACCGACTCGACGCGGCACCGCAGGCTCCAGCTGGAGCGTTTCGGCTGCACATGTGTCAGCACACCAGTGCGCCAGACTGGCTTGTAGCGAGGTCGGCGCGTGCTGCGCGTGCTGTGAGCGCTGCAAGTGCTTCGGTGCGGCCAGCGCGGTCCTGCGTGCATGCATATACGCCCCTGCGCCACAATCCGTCAGCAGCAGACACCACCGCGCGCCCACACGGCCGACATGCGGCAACACCCACACAAGCACATCATGCCCCATTGCCTGTGACCGATCGCTGTGACAGAAACCGAGGACAACTGTCCGGTTCTGGGACCAGTTCTCTGCCTTGTAGCGGCCACACCCCACGCTCACCACACCCCATCGGTCGCACCACACCCCGTCCATCACCTCACCCCTCCGCGCCCCCGCTGCAGAGGCCAACATGCTGATGGCGACCGAGGGCGTCGTCGCCCGCAACAGCGTCCTCTCGATGATCTGGCCGTGGGACCCAAAACAGGCGGAGTTCCAGAAGATGGTCGGCTACTGCGCCTTCATCCACGGCGCGCTCATCAGCCAGCTCGGCCTCCTCGACAAGAACGACCTCGCGTGGCAGTACTCGCGGTACGACAAGATGGTCGAGACGATGCGCTCGGAGTTCGAGCTTGACAAGCGCACGGCGCAGCTGCGCGAAAAGATCGCGGTGATCGCGCGCGACGCCGGCACCTTTGTGTCGATGCTCCAGCACGAGCGCTCGACGGTGCTCGAGACGACGATCATCGTGCTGATTGCGCTCGAGTGCGTGCTCTCGCTGTCCGACATGTTCTCGCGGTGACGCCGCGGGCGTGGGGACAGCCTGCTGGAGAAGACAGTTTCCAGGGCTGTTGCCGGAAAGGCTGACTCCAACTTACGGTTACAGCAGTGCTTACGTGCTTCGTTCTGGCCGTTCCCAGTATGCATGCCGTGCTGGGATGTGGGCTGACGCAGGCCGACTGTTCCGTTCGCGGCGACCTGGTACATGACGTACTGTGTAGACGGGCAGATGGAACGAGGCCAGAGGGCGCCTGGGGTGACCGCCTCGGGCCAGGAACGCCGCCAAGCGCCGCAGCGAGGCGGTGCCACTCGTGCCTCAAACGCATGGATAGGTTAATGTTACATTTCAAATGTTCAGTAGTGATCGGGGGCGCTGCTTGTAACGAGTTAAGTTACCTTCCATGCGTACGGCTCCAGATCATCAGGGCCGCTGAATCATACTGCAGACATGCCCGAGGGGATGTGAGAAGTCACGGTGCACCGTGTGAAGCTGATATGATCAGATTTCCGTGAGCGCAGCAATGGCATGCAAGCACTCGAGCTCGTCAGGTGTGGGCTGCTGAGTGCAGACCCGGCGCAGTGGGGTGGTGTAAACACGGCGCACGGTGCCGCACACCGTACAGCGCTGGTACTGTGTTCTTTTTCATTGCGTACCAAACATCCTTCAGGAGGAATAGATCTGCTGTGTTCAATGGACCGAGCTGCCTATGTAGATTGGGTACATATCGAGCTGTTACATCCACTCTTGTTTGTTTGATTGGCGAAATGCCGTGTGCTCGTGACGCGGCTTCAACTGACGGACTCATCACGGCCCCCTGGCACCGCTGCCGAGCGGCACACCGACGCGAACCGCAACCTCCCCACCCACCAGCCCAAAGTGGCTGGCAGCGTCCCGGCCATCGACGAACGGCGCATCTCGCACTGGTCGGCCGACGAACACAGTGCATGCAGCCAGAGCTCTGCTGCTGCGGCAACACACAGTCGGCATGCGCAGCGGCCGCTGGCCATCCTAACAGGCTCGCGGTGTACTGAGCTCAAGACCGGAGACGGCGCACAGGGTCAACACCCATGCACGCTCTGCCTCACGTAAGGCTCCTCGTTTCGGGTCTGCATGCACTCAACATCCGAAGGCATGCTATCATTCCCAAACATGCGGCACCGCCGCCCCACCCTCCCGACGGAGCCCCGGCCCTGGTAATCCCCGCCCAAGACTCTACTCTTGCACTACACGCCCCACGTGGCGCGTAGGGCCGCAGGCGCAGCGGACTCGGCCTAGGCGCGCGGCTGGCTGACGCGCACGCGTTTGCCGCCGCGCTGCGTGCCCTCCTCCTCCGGGTCCGGCAGCGCGCGGCGCATGATGACCTGCGAGCCGCAGTGCACGGCCCCGTACATCGAGGTGATCGGGCTCCAGTCGATGTGCTGCACGTGGCCGTCGAAGCCGTCAAAGCCGACGATCTGGCGCGCCGTCTCCTCGTGCACCGAGATGATGCGCCCCGCGCCGAGGTTGAGGCAGTTGCAGCCGTACTTGAGCTGGTCCTCGCGCTTCACCGGCATGATCGCGTAGCCCTCGTCCTGCACCGCACATGATTGGGGACCCTGGTAGCCACGATGCATGCTCACTACTCTATTGAGTATGCCTCTCGGAGCCCGGTGTGGAAGTGCGGCCCTGTGGGGCGCGTGTGACAGCCCACAGCCGCCAACGCTGTTGCCATCTCGACCAAACAGGCTCAGGCGGCATCAGCTAGTGCGGGCGGCTGCTCGCACGCGCGGCCGATACGCTTGCGGCGGCTGCGCCCCGCACGAGCACGCACGCCGCGGCAGCACGGCGCGCTATGCAGACCGCCATGGCACAGCACGCAGCACGCAGCGCGCACCGTCATGAACTTCGAGAACTCGATGCCCTCCTTGTCGAGCTTGTACTTGCCGGTGCGGCGGTCACGGATCCAGAGGTCCACGAGGCGCCGCGTCGCGCTTCCCTCGCCCATCATCTCCTCGAGCATCAGGCAGCAGTCGTGCGTGAGGATCGAGAAGCAGCAGTCGAGGTGCATGCGGTCCTGGTGCTGCTCAAAGTCGTCCCGCACGACCGCGAAGCGCGTCGTGCCGAGGACGTCAGCCTCCATGAGCTGCTTCGCGGCGTCGTAGTTGCTGCGAAGTCCGATGCCGAGGAGCGCGAGGTCGCGGCCAGCGGGGAAGAAGTCCCCGCCCTCGAGGAAGCCAGGGGGCTGAATGCGGCCGGCGATCTCGAGGCCTGCATGCGTGGCGGGAAGGTGCTGCATGAGTGCTCCTGCCGTGTGTATGCATTGAAGAGCAGCGGGGGCGGGGAGGGGGACTGCCGACATGCTCGAGCGCTGCTGGACCGTGGCATGTTTGGGCCGCAGTCCGACATCGATCAAGCGCCGTCGCGTGTGTGTTTTGGAGAGTGGCTGGGCGAAACTGCAGTCGCATTCGATTGCAGCTGCAGTGTGGCATGCATGTGCTGTAGGCTGACTGTGATCAAATGCTGCTCATACCTGTGCATATGTTTCTACGATGAATATGGCATATTCGTTTGCGGCTGCGCCGGCTCCGGCAAGGGGCTCGGGGAGGCTGCGGCTGAGGGTGCTGCTGCAGTGGGAGCGGCGATTGCTGCGAGCGTGCTGTGCGCTGTTTGCTCTGTGAGTGTGCAGGGCTTGACTGTGGGGTGTGCAGGTCCTGACGGACTGCGCTCGTTGAGAAACACATGCATGGAGCCTGATCAGGGCTGCACATTCAGGCAGCTTGTCCAGAGTGGCGGCAGAGCACAAGGTGGGGTGTGTGCACACCTAGCTTGTGAAAGACAAACTCCATCAGGTCCACCTCCAGCTGGCGTTGAGCTGATCGCAGGCAGCCGAGTACGATGCCCTTGGCAGTGGTGATCTGCTGGTCCCTCATGTACACCAGGTTCGAGAGAGGCTGGAAGGAGTATGTCGAGGTGAGGCCCGTATCACGATAGGACGGCTGCAGAGTCACTGTGGGATGGATCATGATCGTGTCGATGAGCTGCTCTGCAGACATCTCCCGAAGCACTTGGCGCTGCATGTGCGACAGGAGCTCACGGACGGCGTGCGGGTGGGCTGACCCGGTCAAAGAGCCGGTCAAAGAGCCCGGTCAAAGAGGTAGCGCAGTACTTACCTTGTACTCGTCAGTGACGTAGAATTTAATCTGGTCATCGATCTCGCTGTCCTTGCACTCGTCGTCCAGTTTGTATCTCAAACATTTCAAAGCGAATTTTTCCAGCGCCATCCGCGCTGTCACGGACGTGTCTACATCAAACCTTAAGATGTCACGCAGCTTCAATACCTGCGTGGGGCGGTGCCTGTCACTAAAGTAGCGCCTTGGCTGCTTGCTTGACTGCTCGCTTGTGCGTCGCCAACCAGCGTGCGCACACGGGCGCAAGATGTTTGCTGCGCTCTGATGCATGGTACAATGAGCGGGGCAGCACAGCCACACTACATGTGCAAGATGCAGCAGTCGTGTCCGCACCTTGCACCCATTTCGTCGCAGCAGGTCCGTGAACGTAGCGTGGGCCTTCTGAGCTTCTTGCAGGTTGACTGGCCTCTCGTACAACGATGCTCGCGGATGAAGGGCACCCATCATCAATGATGCTCCTTCAGGCTCGCATACGATGACAACTTGTGCCAGGTCGTTCTCGTGCACCTGCTCCGCGATAGCTTGATCCGCCTCCAAAAGCCTGGGCAACACGCCAGCCTTGATGGCCACCTCTGTAGCATGATCGGGATGATATACTGCCAGGATGTCCTTTATGGCGGTCCCTTCATTCTGTGTATTGCCGTTTGGCACCAGTCCCGAAAACATCCTCTTTCGCGCAGATTGCCCCGGCCGCTCTCTGCAGAGAACATCGCAGTGTTATAGGCAGCGCATTCATGTCTCACCATGAAGGCCTGTTCTTGACTGTCACACGTATCCTCGGCACGAAGGATGTTGACAATGGCTACGTAGAAGCGGCACACGATTGTGGTCAAGGTCTCTCAAAGGCACAGTTGTGGTCTACACGGATGCGGATTCTCTCGAATCAATCAACGATATGAAAGTCAACTAAACTCGATGCCAAGACCGAGGACGTACGGAGTTCTTGTTGGTAAGGACAGCGCCTGGCTCCCATCAGACTTCAAAGGACGCAACAAACCTTCATCAGCTTTCAAAGGGCCAGGTAGTTCGATCTGTATTGTGGAATTCATCGTTCCGTTTCCAGCCAAGAGCTAGTGTGGACTACACGAGAAGCTACATGCATGCGGCAGAGCACTGGTTCCTGACAATATTCCTCGCCGTGTACAAGCGCTGAATAAGTTACACTCTGACGACTCCCTGCCTCAGCTCCGCAAATGTCTGTTGCGCTGGACGCGGGCGGTAAATGCAGGCCCACGTCAGCCAGCAGACTGGTGTCATGTCGGACACAGTTAGCGTCCTCGTCACTCCGCCCGAAACACCACGTGTCTAGACCCACGGCTGATCCGAGCGCCGGTACAAATACATATATCCGTGCTCGATTGGGAGCTTCTCTGAAAGAGCAACCTTCTCGTCGTTGTAGATGTACCACTGCCCACCCTTCATCACGTGCGCTACATAGTGTCCACAAGCGGTGTTGCTCCCGATGTGACTGATAATCGCCACCAGTTCATACTTCCCTGGGCCGTCCAGCATCTCCTGAACAGCAGAGTTCGCGTCTGTCAATCCTCTCATGCAGGAACACGCTCTTTCATGAGCAACGCTCATTCCCCACTGCCAATACAGGCTCCCAGAATGCAAGTTCTCAATCAGGTGGGAGCCCCCAACGCCCTACTTGGGTGTCCTGCTGCTTCGCAAGGCCGTCACTGAGCACCACCACAAGCACAACTGGGGGGAGGAGATGCTCCGCAGGAGAGAGGGTGCGGAGTCGCACCTTGGGCGCGGCCGGCGCCGCAGGCTCTGCCTGCCCCTCACTCTCCACCGCCGCCACCGCCGCATCGAGCCCGTCCGCTCGGGAGAACAGCCAGTCCGCCGCACGCTCCACGCTCCCGTTGCAGCTCGTCAGTGCCGCCTTGGCCTGCCGCTCCGTGAACCCCATCGCCATCAGCATCGCAACCGACTCCGGCCCGGCCTCCGCGCCGCCCCCTCCCGCTGCCCCGCCATCGCCGCCGCCACTCGGCAGCGGGTCATTCAGGTCCGCGTCGTCCATGTGCCCCAGCAGCCAGTTCATCGCTGCCTCCGCGTCGCTGTTGCCGACGGCCACGGCGGCGCGTTTACACGCATTCTCGCCGAACCCGGCGCTCGAGAGCAGCGCCACAATGTCCGCGTCGGGCACCGGCGCGGGCGCGACGGCCGGTTGTGCCGTGGACGCAGCCTCCGCCTCCTGCGGCTGCAGGCGCTCGTCCGGCTGCGGGCCCTTGCCGCGCAGCCACTCCAGGCTGATGCTGTGTTGCATGCCCGCAAGCACATCCATCTTGCGGGCTCTCCACTGCTCATCCACAAAGTACCTGTGCACACCCCGCCACCTCGCTCATGCACTCGCGCCCCCGCCGTGGACGTCGACATGCACACGGCCCACAGGAAACAATGAACCGCCGCATGCGCAGTGGGCATCCACTCTTGCTGGGCCTGCTGTTGTGCGAGATGGTCGGGGTTTGAGTCCCTGCAAACACACGACCCCGGCAACGCAAACGGAGCACACGCGCACGCACTGCGCCCTCATGCTTTATTCGCTTCTGTTGCACACAGACCAGGAGCCCCAGCGGTTTCAGCCGGCAGCACACGCTCCTGGCAGGAACACTGCACGCAAGAATGCGATGCGCGACTGCGGAGCCGGGGTGTGCGGCTCACGGCAGCCGCGGCAGGCAGGTGCGCACTTTTGCAGGTGGACCATGAGGTACGGCGGGAACGTCGCGATGCGGAGCGTCACGTCCGCGCGGCCCTTGCCGCCGAGCGCCGGCGAGAAGTAGTCCGGCACCATCGCGGACGCTGCAAACTTGGCGAGGCACGCGTCGAACGGCACCACGGGCACCACCGGCTCGTCAGGCTCCCCCTCCACCACAGCACACCCCCCCGTCTGCACCGCACAGCTGCCACTGACACCCCTGTGGCCATGCCAAACGGTAACGATGAGCCCCGTGCAACAGATCAACCTTGCCGCAGCCCTGCCGGCGGTACGGCTGTAGAATCACGCACGCGTGCGGCAGCCCCGGGCGTTGCGGAGCAGATCACTAAAGAGCGGAACGCAAGATGTGCGTGGCACCTGGTCGGCACGGCAGGACAATGCGCGGCGGTGCCCATGCACGCCACACTGGGCTGAAGCGCAAGGAGGGCAGGAGAGGCACGCGCAGGCAGGAGAGGCACGCGCAGGCAGGAGAGGCACGCGCAGGCACGCGCGGGCAGGCGCAGGCAGGAGAGGCACGCGCAGGCAAACGCGGCGCAGGTGGTGGTGGGAGGCACACCGCGCTGATGTAGGCCGACGCCTCCTGCTCCTGCATCTCCTTGCGGTTTTGTTCCCGTGCTTTGAACTCCGCAACTGCCTGCACGCGGCATGGCCGCGCTCAGATGTGCACACCCCCCACAAAACCCCCACAGACCCCTGCCGCTGTGCCACCGCTCGTGGGGCCTGTTGCTGCAGGCAGGCCCGCTGCGGCACCCGCCATGATCTAGCTGAGCTGCTGCTGCATGCTCTCGATCCAGAGCTACGCCGAGGCGGCAGAGCGGAGCCTCAAAGCACAGCGTCTGGCAGACGCGCGTGAGCTGCGGAGGCGGCGCACCTGGCTGTTGCTCGCCGCCTCGAGCGGGATGTCCACATGCAGCACGTTCTGCTCGAGGTGCTTGTAGCTGACGGCGCCCGTCGTCGCGCACTGCGTGCGCTGCTCCACGTTGAACTTGAACAGCGCCGACAGCGGCGCCGCGCCGGAGGCGGCCGCCGGCAGCCGCCCCTGCGCGCCGCGCTCCGACCGCTCGAGCAGCTGCATGAGGTAGATGAAGAACTCGCAGGCGTCCTGCTGATGGGGGGTGCCGAACTCGGGGTGGCCGCGGCCGATGAGGGCCTTGAAGCGGTGTGGGGACACCGAGTTCGCCTCGACCTTGGCCTCGACTGCGACCTGCTCGGGCGCGCCGGGTGGCGTGAACGGCACCTTATCTGTCTGACCTGCAGGTGGATGGGGTGCTTGGGGGTGCTTCCGCCACGAAGGGATGTGCACACTGCCGCAGGATGGGTGAGAAACCCGGTGATTGATGCCGGTACGGGAGAGCCATCTGTCCGCCAGCATGCTGCTTTCAGCACAGTTGTGCCATCGACAAATGGAAACCCACGCAGTGAAACGCTCCAGGCCTGCCAGACGGCGTGAGGCGTCTGTGCTGAATACAAAAATGCACAGCCGCGCTGGCCATGCATGCACGCACCCCCCACGGCGCCCGAACCTGGCACCCCCACGCAGTCGCACAGCGACCAAGACACACTCGCCCAATCGGAGATCGACGTCGCGGCGTCCGCTGGCCGTCAGCGCGGCGGACGACGGCGGTGGCGCACCAGTGGTGAGCGCATGCCCCACTTTCGCGAGCTGCGCGGTGAAGTCCCCCACGACGTCGGCGGGGGCGGAGCTCATGATCTGCTCCGCGGCGGCCGCGTACGTGTGGCCGAGCGCCGGCAGGCCCCACAGCGCCTGCAGCACGCTGCTCATGTAGCAGAAGTTGCCGCCATTCTTGAGCCCGATGAGGCCCGGGCCGGACGCCGGGACGAGCGCCTGGCCGCCCTCGGTGATCGCGTTGTACTCGAACTTGATGTTCATGTCGATCTGCATGGCAGAGAGGTGCTGCTGTGGGGCTGTCGCACGACTCGGGTGGGTGCTGGCGTGGGAATGCGCCCCGGGGCACCGGGGGGAGTGTAGCGGCTTGCTTGTCAAACGCAGTCAAGTTGCGCTGGGACTGCGGCGGCTCTGGGTGACTGGGGTTGGCAGATCAAGGTGATGAAGCTCCTGGAGGCGTGCTGCAGCGGAGGCAGGGTGCAAACGGAGCCCAACTCAAGGACGGTGTTCAGCGAGATATGGCGATGGCACAAACACACTTGATTCAGGCACGCAGACACAGGAACGTGCGCAGCATGTCAGCGGTGAGCTCGCTTGCTTTGACTGCATTGGAGTGTAATCACGTGACAGCCAAGCAGAGCTGCACATGCATTGCCCGCGCCTAATAACCACTGCATTGGAGCCTGGGAGAAACACGCAACAGCTGCGGCGCGGGCCAGGAAAGCGGCGGGCAGCGGCGGACCTCCATCTCCGCCATCGTCTTGGCTGTCTTGTCCATCTGCATCATGTTGATGCCCCAGTGCGCGAGGTGCTCCTTCAGCAGCGGGTCGGTCACCATCTCGTCCTCGTCGGGGGCGTAGCTGTAAACGTCTGCACTGTGGGGGGTGATGGTCCCCAGCTTGACGACAAGGGGGAACTTGCTGCCTGTTTCCTCAAAGTGCTTCAGCGCGGCACCTGCAAGAGCACAGCCAGAACATTGAGCAGAGTCAACCGTCCATTCTGTACCCGTGCGGCAGAGCGCGTCACATGTGCCTGTGGTGCATGTGCATGAGCCAGGCCAGGCAGAGCCTCCTCTAGCTGCGCCCTGCTGGTTAGCCGCGCATGGCCCTTGAGTGCTGCAACTGATGGTCCCCACGCAGACTTCAGGTGTCTCTGAACACAGGTTTGGCTGCAGTGCGACTGACGAGGGCAAAGTCTCCCGTCGGCGATGCAAGCAGCTCATGGGGTGTCAAGGTGCACGAGGGAGCAACGTGCCAGCGCAGCGGAGCTGTGAACCAGTCTTGTGTTTGACATGAAGTAATGAACAGAGGACGAGAGCCTCGCAGGCACCGCCGTCGTCTGACCGAACGACGAATCAGACCACGGTACACGAAGGGTGTGCAGTGGCTCGCAATGCATCTCAGCAAGGGTATGGGATGCTGGCACAGCTTCGATGGCCATGGCAGTGCATGGCTGTTGCGACGCCTGTGGACGGCCCTCCACTGTTGGGTTTGCAGGCATCAGAACCTCAGTGTGATGTTCACTCACTCAACGTCACACTGAGGGTCTGATGCTTGGTTGCTGAGGAAGGTCGCAGCAGGCAGTTTCGTGGAGAGCAGCGACGGTGATCACGCATGCCAACAGCACTGTGAAAGCACAGCCATTGCGTCAGCCGAAACCGGAACAATCTCCATGGGATAAACCGCCTCATGAGACGAATGGACACGAGATACCCGGCGTATCTGGCGTGAACCCGCTGCTCTTGCACATGCAGCGACAATGCACAGGCGCAGGTGACGGTTGGGAACTAAGGATGAGGCCACACCATTGCCTCCTGAGCCATCCCAGTGCATACGGCCAGAGCCGATGTGGCCAGTCGATAAGTTGAGCCACAGGTTGTCTGTGACCCCGGTCGAGTCGCAGACCCAGTCGTTTGGCTGCGGAGATATCTTGCGGTCTGGTGGCAGCTGCTCCAGTGTGCGAGCATACTTGCTCTCTACGCGCTGCTCCTCCCATGCTGCGGCCTGTTGCTGCCGGTTGGCACCTTCGTTTTCCTGCACAGCTGAATGCTTGAACAAGTCACCGCCGCTAGCGGAAGGAGCCATCTCCAGAGGAGTCCATACACGGGCAGAAGCACGAACTGGAGCAGACCTGAATTGCTGTGATCGCGTTCAGAACCAGCTCTGGCAGGTCCGGGCATGGCAGCGTAATGGTGGTCTTCTCTGGCATGAGAACAAGGCATTGCTCCTTGGCGATGTTGTAATTCTTCTGGCCCACCTGGAACCCATGATCTCCGCCAATGGCCATTTTGGTGGGGGCTACGTCTCGGGCTGCTTGTTCCTCATCGCTCAGGGGGATGCGTCGGTGCTGCTCGTGGTAGTACAACACGTTGCCAGTCTTGGCATGGTCGAGCTGCAGGAAGCGAGCCCCGACACCGTGCCAGTTGCCCATGTTGATGAACAGTCCATGCTCCGACTCAAAATCAGCAAATGAATATATACACTCGTCTTTGTACACTTTATCGTAATTGGTTGGCACCTTCACACTCGCCAAGTGGCTACGAACACGACTCAACAGAGCTTCGTCCATGCTGCCAATCATGATTGATTCACGCACAGAACGAATGCCTACAGCTATGTCTCAAAATGTGACCTATGCCCTCCACGCTACATATCTGTGGCGTAGCACCTGCGAGCAGCTCTCGAATAAATGCAGAGGCTACCGGTGCCCGGGCCCCAGCACTTGGACCGTCGCTGATGATATCCTTAGGCAGCACACATACGTCATCATTCGGAAGGACGCAGAATTGGGACCATCACATAATTACAGAGAAACTTCGCTTTATGGAGGCCCCGCTAGCGTCACTTCACGGACGCAACCTCGGCATCGAGCACATTGTGCTTCGACCTGCAGTCGATGGCTCACTCAGTCATCGATCGGTGACGCTTGTTGCAGATCAATGATTGACGGTCCAAAATTTCCATCAACGAAATGAACAGCGTGAGCAAGGAACACTTGAGCTTGCGCGAGTCCCTACATGGTATCACGTTACTCAAGGACAGCGCGGACGCAGATAGATGTGGAATTTTGTGCCTGTTGCTGAAGCTTGCGCTGCAATCAGGTGTGCAGGTATGTCGCGATCCCTCATTATGGTGAACCTGTATCTCACACCTGTGCCGGGACCAACAAGCTCCCGGCCATGTCCAGGTGTCGCTGGTCACGTCGGAGTTTCCTGGCTCCCACTATAAGGGGATTCTGAAGAAGCTGGTGCGATACTGTAAACCGTTTCACAGTCTTTGACAAGCACGAGATGCAACACTGGGGCTGCCCATCTGCTGTTAACCCCTCCACGCTGCGCAGGGAGTCAACCTTGATAGATGCCCAGGAAGCCTGAAAGTCACGGACATCCTAGAAACTCTTGACGTCTGGGACCCAGATCGGGCTCTTGACCAGCTGAAAGCACTGGTGCAGAACATGGAGTCGGAGCCTTCCACTCAGCGCCTTGTGGTGATTGACTCTCTCTCATATATCTCCAGTGCGCTTGGCGAGTCCCTCCGACACATTGTACAGCTCACTCAAGCTCTGACTGCAATGGTGAGGCTCCCCGAATCGGACACGCCTCTGCGGCTCCAAGTGAACAATTTGCGGCTAGGCTCAGCACAACACAGCCGTGCTAGCATGTAGAGACTCTCAACTAAGGCCCATATAAACTGAATAAGATCACTCACTTCGATGATCTCATCGATGTTTATCAGTTGAACATCTGCCTACAGGCTGTCAAGTCTGCTCGGGCGACGTCTTTGCTGATGGTGGCCCACGATGACATCCCAGAGCAAGCAAAGTGGCAGATTCTACTGGAGCACAGTGTAGACACAGTGCTGACGCTGGAGGCGCTGCCCGTGGGGCAGGCAGCCGATGTCCAGATGCGGGTGCACGTGTTCAGGCCCAATCGCTGGGGCCGAGCGATGAGTGCTGACACTCCGGGAGACACCTGCATCCAGCTCCACGAGGAGATGTTTGCCAGCGTTTCTGAACGCTCTGTGACCTTGCGGCAAGCTGCCCAATGACGTTTTACGGTTGTGCCACACCACCAGTGTGGAGCACATGATGCACATGAGATGAGTCTGCTCGCTGCACAGCTGTATCACAACTGTGAAGGGAGCGAAGACCGCCACATGACGCTTGACCTCCCGGGTGTCAGGCTGAGAGCGGTCAGCGTGAATGCTTGAGGAGATGGCAAATCGAGGGCGTTTGAGTTTGATGATCTTGCGGCAAATAGTGAGGCAGTTTTGACGGGCAGCACTGCATCAATCGTGCGCCACGCTGGGCACGCAAAACAATGCTTTATTCTGTGTAAGACTCCGTTGCATTGTCGTACACATAACGCAGACTTCAAGTCATGGAGTTGCCGAGGCCGTCTTCGGCCGCCTGCTAACGGGCCAATCACGCCTATGTGCCAACACAACAACACTTCTGATACTTCTTTTGCGCACGAGGGCAACTGGCCTGTATCTCCAGTGACTGACCTAGTGCAATTTATTCAGTATACAGTCTGGAACTTGAATTCTGTACGGGGTTAAAACCGCGAACCTCAGTCAGACTGCTCACCGTTGGCACTAGCCGTAGCCACTGTATTGGATTGTACAACAGTATTGGACTGTACCGCCAGCAGGCACAAGACCCCAGGCACCCCCTGTTGGTTGCTGGTTCCATGTGGTGTGGTGGTGCACCCTGCCTCTCCAACTTCACAAGCAAAGCGTTGTCGTTGCAGCAGATGGCCCTTGAACCTGTAGAAATAGCCATGGCGCAGCCCTGACGCTGAAGTCCGTGCGAGCAGCCCAGGGTTGCCTGGGTGCTGAGCGCCGTGTGAAGGCCGTGATGGTGCAGACGGCCGCAAGGATGGCAGAGAGTCCACAGGCTGCAGGGCGTTCGGCCTGGCCCTCTGCAAGCCCGCCATCTGCCTTCCGCGCGCACAGCCTGGCACTCCTCTGAAGCATCACCATGGTGCACCCGCCGTTGCCCGAACTGCCATTGATTAAACAGTTGTTGCGTGTATCACATGTATCACCCGCAGCGCCCTCAGCAATCAGCTAGCTTACAGCTGTAAGGGACAGAGCTGGGAAGCAGGGCGGAGGCAGGTGGGCACCACATGCATGATGGCTAGTGCAGGATCGACATGACTGCGCTTGTCCTCGGCAGCGTGTGCACGGCCAAATGAGGTGATGTGTGGGAAGCTGCAATGCGTAAACGTGGAAAGTTGGGGAGTGGAGCATATGGCCTGCTGAAGAAATCAGGCCGTACGTAGAGTTTGCTCATCTTGCGCGCGCGGTGTTCCGAGGGCCGGGCGGCGTAGGAGTTTGTCGATCTGTAGGTCGACTATGAGCCGGAATCTCTTTTGTAACTATGAGCCGGAATCGTTCGGGCCACGGCGACTATCTCGAGAAAGTACGTACACGCAAATCACGGCCACGAAATTCTTCAGGTATGACACGTGCAACGTCATGACGCGTGCGTCATTCGCACTAGGCACTCCATGGAGCTCCATTGCACTGGATCCAGCTGGACGAATATCGATCGAGATCTGAATCGAACCCTCGAGATCTTGACCCCGTGCCGTGGCCACGGTATGCATGTGAGGCACATATGTGCATGGTCCGATTGGCATCGACGGCATGCACATGTGCTACGAGTAGTATCTTCAACGCGGTATGCCGCACGGCTGGCATGTTCTGCTGATCAGCAAAAAGGTGTCGACCCGATTGCTGCTTTCTACGCCGTGTGTCGCCGAGCGCCCGCTCGAACACTATATATGCCCATAGCTCACAGCAATCTCGTGATATCATCGCAGCTGCCACTGCCGTTCACACCCGCGCCCACCTTGAGATCTGTTACCAAAGAGTGTACGGAAGAAGACAAACACCAAAAACGAATCTCGTCCGAATCAACAACCACCACCTTTGGATCTAGATCACCACCTCTGTCGCCAACTACAGCGCTAGCTTCGCCCCGAGCCCAGAGACTTCAGTTCATTCCGATACGTCTCCCGTCAACATGTACGCCTCTCCTCCTTCATTGTGGCTGTGCGTTGCTAGCGTACGGCGCCGGATGTCCGGACGTCGTGTTGTTGCGGATCATACTGCGCGTAGTATGCTTTGAAACGGGTCCATGGCCATGGGCTGTACACATGTGCATCAATGGTATATACGTAACCACCACACTGCAATTGCGCTGAGGTCGTTCGATCGCATCCAAGCTCACACGACCATTCAATTGTGATCACAGTTCGACATGTACACGAATGCGCGCAGATGGCATCATGAGTGTGGGGCTGCCACGGTGTGCTGTGTGTGTGTGTGAACGCTGACACGGAAGAGTTTATTTTGCTGGTTTCGTCCGCACCCGTTCATTTTTTCTCACCCGCTGTTGTGCAAGCCATGCATGACGTCTCATTGTGTGTTGTGATGCAGGTCGCTCTGCACCACAACCGACTCCAAACCCACCCCACCAACCCTGGAGGACGGCGAGGCCTCAGCCTTGCTGCTTGCAGCTGGAAAGGCACCCCTGCCCCTCCCGGCCCCTTCACACACGGACGGCGGCGACGCAGACGAGCCTGCGACATGCAAGGACGCGCCTGAGCATAATGTCGATGCTTGTGCACATGAGGGCCGTCACGGCCGCGGCGATGAGGAGGGAGAAGACAACGAGGTTGAGGCTGAGGAGGGAGAAGACAACGAGGTTGAGGCTGAGGAGGGAGAAGGCAACGAGGTTGAGGCTGAGGAGGGCGAAGACAACGAGGTTGAGGCTGAGGAGGGCGAACGTGTGCCTGCACATCCCTGTGGGGGCCGGCGCCGTGGCTGCCGGGGACGCGGCCGCCGTGGCCGCGGCGCTGGCGGTGCCAAAGCCGCCGAGGAGTCCAAGACGGACGGTGGCCAATGCTCGTCCATCGCGCCAGCGTCTCCGAGGATCGGGTCAGCTCAAGGGGAACTGCCGCCCGGGTTTTTTTGTGCCCCCACACCACCGCTGTCACCGCCACCAACAGCGATGTACACGTGCCCACCAGACATGCGCTACCAGCCCAGCTACTGGCCATGTGCGAATGCACCTGCGGCTTTTTTTCCCGGCGCCCCCGCCGCAGTCCCCCCGTCATCTACCATGCAATGGCCACAGCCCGTGCCTCGGACGGCAGCTGCAGCTGTGCCACCACCCCCTGCAACGCCGCAGATGTCGTCGTGGGTGCAGCCGTCGCAGAGCTTGCTGAACCCTCAAGATGGCTGCTGGTACAATTTCTGATGCAACGGCCGTTCAGTAATCCTCTGACGTGCACAGCGCTCGGTCCCAGGGATGTTGCTTCAGCGCGGAAGGGCTGGACCACCTGCCATTTGGGCAAGGCCTCCTCACTGGCCATGCATGCCACCGCCGAAACGGTCACAGCCGCTAGCTCTTGTGTCATTAGTACTAGTGAGCCTGTAGGGCCGTCAAGTCCTTGAGCTCTAGATCTACCGATGTCCAGTGGCGTGGCAACGATACCACCAGCGAGTCGTGCGCAGGCCCGGAATGAAGACAGTACAGTCGCTGCCAACAGGTTCGGCGTGCTTGGTCTAGCGAGTGTGACGCAGGGTTGATGTCTGTGGTGTGTAAATGGATGCCTGGGCAATGGCAGCAGAACCTGTACACATGCTATAGCCTTGAAGACGCGGGCATGACACCACATGCTGGCACTGTCCGCCTGTAGCTACCTTTGTGACTGCTATTCCTTTCAAACTCGCTGCTTTGTGTTGACTTCAGTCTTCGCAGCCATGCTGTGAGGCCTCAGCACACATGTCGGCATACATGGTCTCGTTACTTCGGAGTTGTCAATGTCCTTTCAGGAGACGGCTCAGTAAACTGAAGTTCATTTTTCTGTACATCACAGTTCGTGCGTGGTGTTGTACGTTCACAGCTGCCTCTACGCACCATTGTCGGGTCGCTTTGCAGCATTTCCAGGGCTGCCACCCAGAAATTAGACCTGAATATTCAGTTTTGTTGCACATGATCGGGCCCGACGACCCAACACTGCTACACACCATGCACTGACACACTCCCAGACAGCGCACCCCTTTCACATTGTAGATACATGCAGCATGAAAGCACTCCTGGTCCATTCACCGTTGTGGAAAGAGAACGCCAGCACCTCGAGCGCCCACTTCCACAGCAATCAGCCTGACACGTAGCACTCATCTTGTGGCTGTGAGTTCTGTGTGAGCTCTGCTGAGACTGCTGGATGTCTGCGCAATACGACAGAAATGGAGGGCGATAGTGATTGCTAGCACTGGATGGCGTATCCTGCCTGTGGATCAGAGCAGACCTGCACGCCATAGTCGCATTCGACCTCCCCTCCACGCCCATGTCATGTGTATCTGTGTACTACACTCTGTCCAAGTGTGGTGGCCCAGTTTGCAAATCACCTGGAGCACCAAGTCCACCGCCAAGGCCTATCGCGCAAAGCCGCTGCGGAACTGGACACAGAAAGATCGCCACAGTGGTCTGCATGAGGGGTCAGAAGCGCTGTCCTACGACTGGTGGGGCAGGGGACACGACGGGGAAGGGGGCGGCCACCCCGTTGGCAGCTTTTGCAGTCCTTACAAGCAGATTGCCGTCACTGAGGTGGCCAGGCTTGTTTGCACCACTGAAGGACATGCTAACCGCGCCAAGCACAGTATACCCACACATCGGTGCTTACCAGGCACAGGCATACCATGCCCACAGCAAAGCACATTCTCAAGGCTTGAGGACATTCTTGTGGCGCAGCCCATGAACACTGACTTGTTTAGAAACCCCATTTGACGTTGGTTGTTGATCTGCAGAGCTTTCAAAACACGCCAAGCTAGACGGAACAGCAGCTGGCTGCGTGGGTAGTTTTTTTCGGAGCACGGAGGTTCGGAGCACATGGTGCAAGTGTTCAGCTGGTTGCATTCAGCAGTTGACGTGTGCAGTGCAACAAAACGGTGCAGATCATAGATTCACTACGTACGTCTCAGTTGACATCCGCATCGAGTCGATCCATGCAGGGCCTGCCAGCATGACTGCGAACACATTGCTGCCAAATTGCCTGGGCCCACGAGCCTACATCATGCCTTACGAGCTCCTCACCCAAACATTTCAGGGGTTGGCGAGCACCTGCCTACTTCACTTGGCAAAGCTGACTGTCGTTCATACGCTGTGTCTGCAGCAACCTAAACCTTTCGTATGTGCTGTGCTCCAGAATGAGACGCTGAATCGAAACAAGCACATGGCATAAACCAGCGGCACCATGCACCGTGACAGAAGATGGTCACTCCCAAGAAGTGTAACAAGGAGTACTCTGCGTTGTGATCATGGACCAGAAACAGCGATGAAGCAAGCACATGAGATGAATCAGTCACAGCCATCACAGGGCAACAATCAAACGCTTAAAGCTGAAGATGAAAATATGCCACCAGCAAACAAGCCCTTAGGCCTCACGTCCTAAGACGTCTGCCTCTGCGCTGAGGATTCTGCATTTCCGATACTCGGATACTCCGAACGCATCTGCAATGGCAATGTAGGGGCCGCTATGCATGGAACTGGGCCAGAGACAGGCATGCGTGCACACTTGGACTACTTTTTCTTGGCTTTGTCGCGATGAGCGTAGCGCCGGAGTCGGATGCAAACACGTGGCGACAGGGGATACTCTCTTGTACGAACCAGGTTGACGAACTTGAAGCGCTCTAGAAAATCCAATAAGGAGGCGCGAAAATGTAAACACTGTAGTACTGCCGGTCGGCATTGCATTGATGCGCTGCACAACTTTAGCAATCATTGCACCAATGCTCTTGCTGCATACATGTGTTCTGCTGACTGTAGCGAAATATGCAGCTCGTGAAACTTTTCGGCTTCAAATTAAGTCCTAG
Source organism: Ulva prolifera (assembly GCA_023078555.1). NCBI lineage: Eukaryota > Viridiplantae > Chlorophyta > Ulvophyceae > Ulvales > Ulvaceae > Ulva > Ulva prolifera. The sequence goes on along the minus strand of CM041203.1, from coordinate 2,496,393 downwards.
TCTATTACCTAGCCTGTGGAGTAGTGGATTGCCACAGGGCGGGCCAGCGTGGCCGAGGCCTGCTCCTGATAGCTGAAGGCACGCTCGTGCTCGACTCGCTGTACTTGTGAGGTGTCACTTGGCTGTTGTGAACAAGACAATATGCAACAGCGCTCTGTGTGATCATCGACAGGCTCCGTTCCTCGTTCTAGCCATTTGACTGCACACGACGGGGAAGCAAGCGGACTTCGTGTCCATATGCTAGTCATAATCAAACAGTCGTCCAGGTCAGTGAGGGAAAGTAATATCAGGACACTAGCATACTGACTGGAAATCATATTTTTCGTTCATCAAGCATGTGAGTCCTTGTTGTTTATGCTACCATCAGGGAGCGCAGAGTAATGCAAACAAGACCTTTCAGATTCATTGCTGTAATGTGCGCACTACAAACTTGCCAACATGATGCCAATCATACCATGCAGGTTCACAAGGTCAAATCCTGGCACGCGAGTCCATCTCCATCGTATGTTTCTTCGAGATGTAGAGCAGCCATCCTCTGCATAGCAGCCCATGCTGTAGACTCGACTATCGCACACGGGAATGGAGCACAGCGGAGCTGCTGCCAGTGAGCTTGCCAGTGACGGGGATTTTGCATACTCGCATTACGATGGGGATGCAGCAGATCAAGTCAGTCCGCATGACAATCAGGCTGGGACAGTAGGTGATTGCGCCGGAAGCGTGGTCAGTGGTAATGTGTTTCCTGTTACAGCAGTTTCCTATACATCACAGATGCGGGAAGTGCGTAGCTATGGCCTCCTCGATCCTGGCATCAAAGACAGTGGGGCCCCCCTCGTAGTCAACCTGGCCCTCCACCCGAGCGGCCTTGTATCCTGCCCCAAACACTGGAATGCCAAGAATATCCCCAACTGGCAGTGGTCCGTTGGTGCCAGCACAAGGCTCGGCGGGGCACCTGAACAGCGGCACTCCACAGATGGTGTCGATCTGGCCACTATCACCAGCACTCAAACTGGAGGACCTCCCGAACAGTGGAACTCTGCAGATGCTATCAATCTGCCCACTATCACTTGCGCTCGAGGCGGAAATGCTACCGAACAGGGGCACTCCACAGATGGTGTCAATCTGCCCACTACCACTGCTGCAGGCTGTAGAGACTGAACCCCTCGGACTCTGCAGCGGCACACCACACAGCGTGGCCACATGAATTTCACTCGACTTTTCACTGCCAGAGCCGGGCCATGCTACCTTGGCCTCATACACACTGCTGGCATACACATTGCCTTTGATACCATTCACCCCTGCGTCGCCCTTGTCACCCTCGCCACCATCATCACCCTGCACCCCTTCGTTGCCCTTGCCACCCTCGTCACCCCTCAGCCCTTTGTTGCCCTCATCACCATTCATTCCTTCGTTGCCTTCAACACCCTCGTCACCCTTCACCCCTTCGTTGCCCTCGTTGCCCTCGCCACCCTCGTCACCCCTCAGCCCTGTGTTGCCCTCATCTGCCTTCGCCCCTTCGTTGTCCTTGCCACCCTTGCCACCCTTCACCCCTTCGTTGCCTTCATTACCCTCGTCACCCTTCACCCCTTCGTTGCCCTCATCACCCTGGCTGCCCTCATCACCCTTTGCCCCTTCGTTTCCCTGGCTGCCCTCGTCACCCTTCACCCCTTCGTTGCCCTCGCCACCCTCGTCACCCCTCAGCCCTGTGTTGCCCTCGTCACCCTTCACCCCTTCGTTGCCCTCATCACCCTGGCTGCCCTCATCACCCTTTGCCCCTTCGTTTCCCTGGCTGCCCTCGTCACCCTTCGCCCCTTCGTTGCCCTCGTCACCCTCGTCACCCCTCAGCCCTTCGTTGCCTTCGCCTTCGACTCGTGGGATGAACTCCTTCGCATTAACGTCGAGCTGCCAGTGGAGGTAGGAGGCAATCAGCAGAAGCTCGTCGTCGCAGTCGTTCTCGGCCTTGAGGTCGGCTGCAGTCTTCACCGGGCCCACGGCGGTGATGTGGGTGGGCATCGGGCCTGTTGCGTAGATCCTGCACACGAGCTGGAGTGTCACGACATGCGGCTGAAGCAGCATCGACGCGTGCGAATGCCATGGTACCTGTCGAGCCGTTGGTAGGGGCGTACATAGCCATGGTGATGTCGATTCTGGAAGTAGTACTGCGTGGAACGGTGAGAATTTTTATCTTGGGGGCTGGAGTGAGTCTTCGACAACAGTTTCTTTGCAGACTTTGGGTTGCTAGTGTTGCCTGTGGCCGTTGTGCGTGCTTATATAGTGGATCGGGGGGCTGGGCTGCGTAGGAATGAGCGCAGACTAGTTCGTGCACGGCTTCGTAGACTGCGGCCACGCAATGTACGACGCGTCGAATGCCATGTCGTTCACACTGCGTAGATTCACCTCGATGTGTCGACAGATCTCAGCGGTATACTACGTAGTAACGTTGTATCTGCATCATGCACACAACTTTCAGGTGGCTGTAGTGATGACTTCGGCATGCATATGAAGCGCATAAGGTATGTGACATACTACACGGCCGGCGTCGTGTAGTTCGATGTCACCTCGATCGCGAGAGACTGCAGCTGGAGGCACCAAGCGAAAATGCGGGACAATGATTGCAGGCCTCAACGCAGTGCTTATCACGGCCAGCAGGCAGTTGTCAGGGGCAGTGATCCGCGAGCGATAATTGTTCGCTCTCTATCGCCATGTATATTCTGCAGGTGCTTCCTCCAACTTTGAACCCTACATGTGCTGCCACGACTCCGTCGACTCCGAAATGCTACCAGCTGCCGCCGCCATTCACACATATGCATCAGCACGCTATCTTGAAATAGCAGAAGTAGAAGCACTCGCTGCTTTGTTCCATCAAGGCGGCATTGATTGCAATAGCTATTGTATGCAATAGCTATTGCAGTCTCTAGAGACTCTCGGGACATCATCTCGCCATACGGCCGTATGATGTCATTGCCAAACTCGAGATGCAACCTAGTAGCGATCGAGTGATGGCTTCGATAGGGAAGTTGCTCGCTGAAGCCTTACCATGTACACGTCCGCCTCCTGCACCACTAGTATACTATAGTACAGTATGCTAGCACCAGCTTTAAGTTGCATGATCACGCATGGCCGGTTGCGCAAATATGCGTTGGTTCGGCATACTTGCTGTTCATGGAACACATCATGATGGTCGACGATCGAATTCGATCTGATTTAGGTAAGGTGCTGTCACATGTGCCTCGGTTGTTCAGCTCGATCTGCACGATGCACGATGTCCGCCAGATCCCGGCGATGCTGCAGGAAGATGAGATCTAGAGTCCTACTCCTTGCAGTCGGCAAAGCCCCACGCCAGCCCCTTCCCACCCCAACACGCGTGCATGTTGGCGGCGACTCCGGCAGCGGAGCCACACGCTGCCGGAGTCGTCGCCACCAGATGTGAGGATGCGCGACTGCGCATCACGATCAAAGCAATGACATGGGGCGCCCCACAGGCGCCGATGCGTTCGTAAGCACCGGTTTGTTCAACGCGCATGGTGCCCCGCCTGTGGCTGCCGGGGGTGAGGCCGCCGTGTCCGTGTCCGTGCCCCCGCCGCCACCTCAGGCACCGAAGATCCATCATGATCATGATCGTGCCACAAGATCTGAGCATGAGACGCCGTCGCCACTGCGGACCCAGGTGTATGTCCCGTACGGAAGTCCCCCCTCCCGCACAGCCGCCGCCAACTACCCCACCACAGGCCTAGGCCCCGCTCGGCCCTCAGGTTTTCACGCCGCCCCCGCCCACCACACTTCCCCCGCCGCTGACTGCTGGCGAACGCCCACGCTCTCCCCCGCCGCCAGCTGCAGCCCGACACGCACGCATGCTGCCGCGGGCTCTCTCGCCGTGCTGCTGGTGTCGAGCTGACGGTCCTGTCAGCTGGAGATCCCCAGACGGACGCGTGTTCATGGGTGTCCCCAGCGCCCCCCCGGTGCTCTGCCTCGCATGCAGCGCCGTGGACCGCCCCCGCAGCCACATGCATATGCAGCTTCAGCGGCAAGTCACGAACGAGCCACCGAGCGCAGCCTCAGCAGTAGCCGCAGACAGTTCGCAGAGGCCGCACTTAAGCTCCACCGGATGCAGGGCTGCATATGCATGTCACCACCGAGCCACAGAGCAACGCCAGGGACCGCCGCTTCGAGCTCGTGATGACCGTTTACGTAATAGTCCAGCCGTTGCCTTCTAACAGCGCCAGGGAATCACTTGTGTGAGCGCACGTGTTCCAGGGTACCCTGTGTAGCGAGTCCAATGCAAGTTGAATGCGGTGGGTCGTTGATGGCCTTGGCAATGCCAGTAAAGCCTGCTTCCTGGAGGCCATAAGCATGGCACCGCGTGCTGGCAGTGTCCGGCTGCCCACACACCTGCAGTGGCATTGATATATCTAGATATGAAACCCACTGCAGTGCACCAGGGCCATGGTGCCGCAGAGATCAAGAGCCGACGTCCGCGCTGTGCACTACGCGCGCAACAAAGCAACCTGCCTGCAGCTGCAGCAGCGGGCCCGCACACAAGCTCTGCCGCCACGATCTGCTTGCTTCTTTCACGGTGCTGCCCGCCTTGCCGCATTTGCACTTGTAGCACACAAGCTCTGCCGCCACGAAAGCCGCCTCGCGCGAGGGTTTGTGCTGCAGCGGCGGAGCGCAGCGCGTCGGCCGATGGTCTGAGCGCTGTCCAGGCGCGCAAGGGTGTCGCCACATTCAGCTCACGGTCTTCTAGGGCGTGAGGGTGCGAAGTAGGTGGTGGAGGAGGTGGCGGGAAGGCGGTCAAGGTGGTGACGTGGGTGGTAGTGCAGCCATGGCTGGTGGGTGCAAGCTGACTCAGCAGGTGGTGAGGGTCGCGCGGGCGGTGGAGCCAGGAACACCATGGCTGGTGGCTGCGGCGAATGCGTGGGCGCTGGAGGCGGTGGCGCGCCTTGCGAGGGGCTGGAGGTGGCCGCGTTTGCAGGCGCGGCAGGCCAGAGGATGCGGACATGCCTCCGGATGCTGTGCCTGTGGGGCTGATATTTGGCTTGCGCGTGTCCTCGGTGGAGCCAAGAAAGGGGGTGGGCTGTGCGCCACTACTACACGGCAGTAGGTACGCTGAAGGTGAGCGAAGATGATGGGGGAGGGGGTCTTGAGTTTGATCGAGGGAAGGGGAGCAGCATGCTGCAGCGAGGCTGGCCGTGGGGGTGGCTGGTGGAGGGGGGCTGCTGTGATGGAGGGACTGACGGCATCGGGAGCACTGTCGGGGTAGGTGCGATCAACGGTGAAGGGGAAGTTGGCAGTGGAGGGGGGGCCATCGACGCAGCAGCGACCAGCGCGGGTGGGGAGGGATGGCTACTGATAGGGATTACGTACGAGCTGGTACATGGGAGGATGTGTTGGGGCGGAGGGTGAATGGTGTGAGAGGCAATTCGATGGTCTGAGTTGAGGTGTGGCTGCGCATCTGCCTCAGTCAAGTGATGAGTCCTGACTGATCATGGCGGCAGCTATCCCTAACACACCGATGGCATCGGTTCGGCCATGCAACTGCGGTGCATGAAGCTGAAGCAGGAACGCAGCCTGGCACCTTCTGTGCGACTTGAGGTGGAGCGTGCGCAGCCCTGGTGTCATGTGATTTGGCCTTCTGCATTGCGGCTGTGAAGTGGCACATAGCTGCACATGTTCGATAGCATGCGTGAAGATCACTGAACAGCCCGAAACCACCAGTCGACCACATCTCTGCATTATTTTGTTTGACACGGCAAACGTACAAGGCGTATGTGCACGGCTGTGGAGACCGCCGCTGCCATTCTGCCTGGGCATGCGACTGACAAGTCCCGGCAGCTCCTCGGCGACAAAGTCTCCTGAATGGCATATTGCGAGCAACGTTCATCGCGACAAGAACCTCGCGCCTCGCGCGTAGCGAACTGATGTTCTCAGCGTTGAGATCAATGATGAAGAACAAGCCCCGGCGCCAGCGCATGGGATGAGCCAACGTCAGCCATGATGAAGAGTCGGGACAGCTCCAGATTTGATTTGCGAAATGTGCCTTGAGCACGCAGTGTGTGCCACACACACACACACGTAATGAGGATTCTGCTGTTCAGATACTCGGGTACTTCGACAGCGTGTGCGATTGCAACGCAGGGGCCACTATGTAAGATGGCAGGAACGGACATATGTATGCCAGCATGGGTGCACCGCTTCTTTTCTTCTTCGTCGCGACGTGCGTGGCGCTGGACTCGGACAGCGTAATGCGCACATATGGCGACAGGAGATTCTGTGCAGGTTGAAGGGTCAGAATCGGGTGAAGCGCCCAAGACAAAAGCTACGCTGATGCACAGCAGTTCAAGCGCACTGATGCACAGCCGATAGGCATGGCATAGCAGCGCTGCAGCATGCGTTGCACAACTTCAGCAGACGTGGCACTGAGGCTCTTGCTACAATCAGCTGTAATCCTCGTTGTAGCGAAAATCACAGCGTCAGAACGTTTGTTATTATGGTCTACCTGTTTGTGAGCCTGTAAAGTAGTTGATAGCCAGTGGACTGATGCTGGACTGACCAGCGTCGTCAGCTGTAGGCATGGCTGACACGGCGCCTGTCACGACTGTGACGTCGCCACTCGACAGGTGTGCTCACGTCGTATTACATGCACATGTCAGGGGGAGTCGGGGCTGTTTACAACTGCGATGTATCACGGAGAATTGGATGACACGCTGTCCGATCATCTACAGGCTCGCTTTCTTATCTCCAGCCGGCCTCATGCACACGACAAGTAAAGCCCACATGCATCATGACCTCTTGAAAAACCTTGCTGACTTAAAAGCTGCACAGACGTCTGCTCGGTGAGGCCAGGAACCACCTTCATGGCCCACTGGCATTATGCCACTAGGATCCTGTGTGGAGAAATGGTTTAAATGAGAATTCTCATACGATAAGCACACACGAGTCCTTCTTGATTGCACTGTCACCAGTCAGCAGATCAACTCAATGTCTTCTCGTTCATTGATCCGGCATGTGTGGCATTCACTCTGTTCACTCATCTACATGATCAATTCCTTAAGCAACTATACACACACATAGTATCCTTGTAACACTTCACACACATAGCGTACGCATGCCAGATTTGGAGTGCGTACGCAATGTGTGCATATGGTCGTAAAAGGAAGGGCCAATCCATCGGATGGCTGCATAAGCTGGTACGAGTGATTCAGGTTTAGCTGCAATGCATTGCAGCTAAACTACATATGTCTCCAGTAGTTAGGCGTCATGGCGCCACTGGGTAGGTTCGACACCTTCGTGCATGTTGAGGTATAGCAGCTCACACCATGGCGCAGTCCGTCTATACTCCATGGTCACGAACATTCACAGCAGCCACTCACGAGCATGTGTGGCAGTCCGGTGATGAGACCGCTCTACCACTGGACACTTGCTCGAGTACACGTCATCATCACATGCTCGAGTACACATCGAGTACACGTCATCATCACATCTTCACATCTATGATTACCATGGCTATGATGTGCTAAACGCTCTCGGCAGGGGAGCGGACCGGCTACCGCGACACGGACACGAACTTGATCACGCGATAGGTTTTCTTGTTGAGTCTTAGTTTCTGTTTTTGTGTCTTTCGGCGTTCGCCCGCGGGCAGTGACGATGCGACGATGAGGCTGCGCTCGAGTCCAGACGAGGCACTCTCGGCAACTATCGCAACCAGAAGTCATCCCAGGTGCCAGAACTCACAGATCCCACGTTAGATGTTTTATTGTGTTATGTTGTGCGTTCCTGGCCAGCTTGGTCCGGCAACACCCATTGCCGACGCCGTAGCTGTGCTGCGTGGTTGCCGAACTATTGCGCACTGCTTGTTTCTACATGCTTTGCCCGTTTCACACCCACAGAATGCATACCATCTCGCTTATAACATCTGATTCCCGATTCTGGCGGGCAGTTGCACGAGCACACGGTAGCTGCGTGAGTGTGTGTCTTCTCGCGCCGCGATGTTTAGTTTCGGGCTGTGCTAGCAATGCCAAGACGCCGAACTGCGCGGCATGTTGCCGCTCAAAGACAGTTATTGTGTGCCTTTTCCTTTTGTTTACGGGCTCCGCGATGTTCAGGCTCCGCGAGCCCGTGCCGTCAGCGTTCTTGCTGTGCGGCTACGCCTGATGTACGACTGTAGCGCATGTTGTTGGGCCCGCAGGCCCGAGCCAGTGCATACACTTGTAGTCATCACAGTCTGTGTGTGTGTGGCGAGCAGACCGCGAAACGTGCAAAGTCTGGGGGGGATCCCGGCGGATGCCCTGACGCACGCCCAATGCTTGTCCCACGTGAGTGTGCCTGGCAAACTCCCACGGTCAAACGGGCTGTACGAGCCAAGCGCTTGTCCCACGTGGGTGTCCCTGGCAGCTCACGGTCAAGTGGGTGGTTCGGTGGGGGTTCTGTGTGCTATGTCGCGCTCTCCGAATTAAGGGTGGAGAGGGCCTCATAAGAGTAGCCTCGTTCGCTGCCCTCCCGAGTAGACAGCCTGAGGGCGTAGCTGGCGGAAGCCCGCCACCCCCGAAGACGGCGTACCACGTTACTGACCTGTCCTGCTTTTTGCACGCACACCACAATGCTCTTGGGGTCTGACTCGTGCGGCCGCTGTGTCCCGATGCCAGCTGCCCGGCCCAGAGTGTTCACAACAAAAGCACAGTGCATGATTCAAAACGCCCTTCCGGGCGACTTCTCCATCTCCGGGTCCGGTGCGCGAGTAGCGCGCGCCCGGCCTTATGCCGGGCTTGTTGGTGCGAGGCAGTAGCTGTGTTGTGGAGTGTGGTGTCTGGTCTGGGTTCCGGCTCCTACAGTCCGGTGTGCGTCGTGGGGTGTGGTGTCTGGTCTGGGTTCCGGCTCCTACAGTCCGGTGTGTGGCGTCTCTGCTCTGTATTCCGCGTGGGTACACTGGGCTGGGGAGCCCTTGTTGGGCATCCGTACGTGGAAGTGCTGTCAAGTGTTCTCGGTGCTACGTGTTGCAGTCTCCTGCGCGGTCTGTTTTGATGGTGTGGTTATGTTGGGGGGCGGGCGGTGTCCTCCCCCTCCCCCATTCTGGTGTCTGCTTGACTAGTATGTGGTGGCTGGTGCAATGTCGCACAGCCACGTGCGTAGTTGTCCATGTGCGCATGCTCGTTTTCGATCCGTACCGCAACAGCCTGGTCCTCTCCCCTCCAACACGACTCTCTATGACTGAGACAGTGAACGCGCCTGTGATGCAACAAACCGGCATAAGGCATCAGCAGCACAATGAGCATGAGGAGGTGATGCAAGTTGTGCCACCAAATCGCGTAGTGTTCTCTTTCTTTGGCCCTTGTGACGTTGTCTGCCACACGGGCGCATTCCTCTCCGTGACCTCACACAGCGCCACCCTCTCAATGCTTCAGGCCGCCCACCGTACACGACACAGAAATAAAACAACTGGGCAGCCATTCCTCCTGTTGTCCGTCTACAGAAGACTCGACATCGCGAAAATTATCGCACAGGGCGTGGTTCCTTTTGCCCAAGCATGCTCAGAGGCACTGCTTCCTCGGGGCTGCCGCACGGCTCCCTCTACCAAAATAGAACTCACATACATGATGTATCCACAAGGCGATGGCCGGAACAAACCACTCCGCGCTCGCCCCCACCCTACCACCACCGAACCTGCAACCGCGGCCAACCGCTTTGCACCTCTCGCCTCTGCACATGACAACCAGGCGGGTATATCTAAAGCACCAACATGTGTCACGCTTGGAAGCTTAAATGTGAATGGTATGTTTACACAATCCTTGTCATCTAAACATGTGGATGTTTGTGCATTTCTGTCATCAAAACATGTGGACATTTGTTCAGTCCAAGAAACCTGGTGCGACTTGTCGGACACAGAGAAAACTTCTATGCTTGCCGCGCACGGGTATACTGCATATGGTGCTCCGGGATACACAACTCAAACAAGGACCGGCGGCGGCACAGGCATCATTGTGAAAGACACACTGTCACACCTTACACACACACTATCCTGGGGTTCCAAGAAAAATCATCAGACGACCTGGGTACAATTGTGCGCCGGCAGACACACAACCAAGACTGCAATCGGAAGTGTATACATTCGGCCGGTGGCACACGCCCGTCCTGCAGACAGCGACAGGTTTGCTGCTGAGCTGGAAGCTCTCACACACGACATACACTACTTGACTGACAAGGGATTCCACATCATTGTGTGCGGGGACTTCAACGCCAGGATTGGGAATGCACAAAACTCACATCATATTCCACTACATAATGAAACGTTCCGTAACTCACAGGGCTGTCGCCTAATAAACATGGTAGAACAATGCAACATGCATGTCATGCACAACCACACTGCCTTTTCGCCGACATGCATGCATGCCGGCGGCACCTCTGTTGTTGACTACTGTCTGACGAGCTCTGCATGTAGGGACCGTTGCAGTGCACCTGCAATCCACTCTGCTGGGCAGTGTCTCTCTGATCACGCGCTGCTCACACTATCACTGTCACTGCCACATGCCACACACAGAAGCAAGCGCAACTGCGCCCGATCACACAAAAAACGGTGGAATAGGAAAGCAATGCACAACGAGGAGACAGTCGCAAAATTTGAGACAGCCCTGCAAGCGCCCCTTGCGCAGTTGCTGCACGACATGGACTCATGTAGCATGCCGCATGCTGAAGCTGCCAACACTTTCACATCTGCCCTGGCAAACATCCTACGTACCGCAGGAGAGCAATGCTTTGGGAAACACCAGGTACGGACTCATCGCGTGCAATGGTGGAACAAAGAATATGCAGACCTCAGACGCGAATGCTGGACCCTTCATGAGACACATTGCCGGACCGGCAGCGACACTGACAAGCTAGCATTCCAGCAACGCCGAGGTGCAAAGAACCAGCTGAAACGCGATCTTAAACGTGCATACACCAAACAGCAAGCCAACCATGTCTCTACAACGTGCACGCCAGGACTTGAGTCTAAAGTTTCATGGGTGTCTGCGAAACGTTTGTTGAAACTGCTAACCAGGGGTGGCTCGACGGCCGAGCACCCCGTGCCTTCTGTTATGTCTGGGGGAGTCCCCACTGATAATATAGACACAGTGATGCAGGTTTTCTCGAATCACTACCAATCTGAAATGAACCCGGTCCCACATGCCGCATTCTGCGAGCAAACTGATGCACATGTCAGAGACACATTGCACGCATGGCGCCAAAATGAGCCTCAACACAACCAAGAGATGGATGATGCCTTCACACTTCACGAACTTCAACAAGCACTTGCTACAATGCACAACTGGAAAGCCGCAGACCACGATGATATCATCTGCGAACTGCTGAAGGCCGGGGGGCCGCAATTGCAAACCGTCGTCCTGCAGCTCCTCAATTTATGCTGGACGCACGAAACCATTCCCAATGCGTGGTCACTCGGAACAATTGTAAGCCTCCACAAAGCCGGGGATGCAACAGACCCCTCCAACTACCGGGGTATCACACTGCTTTCAATATTCCGGAAGCTTTTCAGCACACTACTCAGGTCCCGCCTCCAAAACAATATAACCCTCCATGAGTCCCAAGCCGCATTCCGCGAGGATCGCGGCTGTGTAGACCATGTCCACACCTTTGCACGCATTGTCCGGGCGGCCGCCGCGGCGGACACTCCACTTTATGCTTTCTTCCTGGACATCCGGAAAGCATATGATACTGTGTGGCGCGACGGTCTGTTGTACAAACTACTCCAGAAAGGAGTGACAGGCCGCCTCGGTCGGGTCATCGCACACATGCTCTCCAACACGAAATCGAGGGTGCGCTTCCAAGACCAGGAATCACCATACTTCCCCATCACCCTCGGGGTCGGCCAGGGCGACCCCCTGTCAACCATTCTCTTTGATGTGTTCATTGATGATCTGCTTGCAACACTGCACACCCGTCCAAAAGAACACTGCATTCCCCTTGACTCACCAGACACCGATAAAATTTCCGGACTCACTTATGCAGATGATGTCAATGCAATGTCCTTGACACCGGCAGGGCTTCAGGGACATATTGATACAATCGATAAATGGTTGTTTCAATGGCGCTCCTTACCAAATGTGTTGAAGTCTAAAACTATGGTGTTCAATCAGCCGCAGGGCGGCGCACCAGTTGTCTTCCAGCTGCGGGGGTCGCAGTTGGAGACTGTTCACACCTACAAATACTTGGGTGTTTTCTTCCAGTCAAATGGCTCTTGGTCTGAACATATGCATCATGTACGCGCAAAGATGAACAAGGCACTTGGCGCGTGGCGGCCAGTGCTGCGTTGCCACTACCTCCCGGTGACCGCCCGGCTCCGCCTTGTTTATGCGTTCATATATACTCCTGCTTTGTATGGGGCTGAGGTATGGATTGGCCCAAAAACTGAACTCGACAAACTTGATACCATCTGTAAAAAGGCAATCCGCATGGTGTTTGGTCTGCACCAGTTCGATTGCAGGGAGGAGATTCTTTTTTCCGACACGGGCCTCCTGCCTGTGAGCTCAATGATCAAGGCAGCTAAACTTTGCTGGTACGCAAAGCTGACACACATGGGGGCGGAGCGATTCCCGGTTGCGGTGGAATCCACCGCGATTCGGGGTCACTCTCAACGGGGGCCGGGGGTGGGCGGGGACTTTCATTCCCGCATCACGGCCATTGCGGCAGAACTGAAACGATATGCACACATCAGACTTGCCTTACAGGCTCCACCCGAGCCTGAGCATCGCCGCCGACGTGGGCCACCCAGGGTGTCCAAACGTCTCGGCATGCATGATCAGCCGTCCAAACAAAGCCCTCTCACAATCACGTACTCAAATCTTACCCGTGAGAAGGTCGTGGCTGTCATGTGGTTGGCATACCTTGAACAACGATTTGAGAAGCGTGGTCGCGACAATAAGGTCACTGGAGAGTGGTTGCGTGGTGTGATAACACACGAACTAGGGTCACTAGCCCCGTTTATGGACTCCGTTGAGCCCGGTCTTGTGCGTGTGCTAATGTCTGCTCGTTCGGGTCTGTCTCCTTTCTTGTGTAGGCACCGTAGTGAAAAGCATTTGGAATATTCACGTGCTGCTGATGTCTTCACATCCTACATCGCACGTGCACCCATCGGGGCAGTTCTGCCACCTGTCCCAGTGGCACATCGTGATCGGCATGTCTCCGCCGTTGCGGTTTTGGTGCGGCAGTTGCTCGCACGGCCAGGTCCTTATGACAGTGCCTCTGGTGTTTCGTGGTCTGATGTAGCGGTTGTGCTTATTGTCGGTGTTGATGGTGTTGGTGGTGATGCTGGGGTGTCGGGTGTTGCAAATCGCCCGTCCCCTCTCGGTGAATTGGCTCGTGTTGTTGCATTCTGTGGCGCAAGTCAGAGTTTGCGGCAGCATGTTGCTTGGATGCCTCTTTCGGTCCCGGATTTCGGAGTTGTCAATGTCCAAATGGATACGGCTATGTAATCATGCATACATACATACATACATACTTGCACGTCGCGGCCGAGCTGTGGTACGTGCTCGTGCCCGGCCTAGTGCCATGACTGCGTGAGTGGATTTGCGTGTGTATTCCTGGCAACGGCTCGCTGCCCGGCCTCTGTCCTTTGTAACTACATACATACTTGCACGTCGCGGCTGGCAAACACTCCACAGATCATGATGCTGTCAATCTGCACACTATCACTGGCACTCATGACAGGCGTTGCCCTCAGGCTAAACAGTGGCACTCCACAGATGCTGTCAATCTGCACACTGGCGCTGCGGCGGGGCGTGGAAGCGGCCCCCTGAGACGTCAACAGCGGCACACCACACAGCGTGGCCACCTGGATCTCACTCGACTGTGCGCTGGCAGGGCTAGGCCAGGCCACCTTGGCATCATACACACCGCTGGCATCCACATCGCCTTTGTGGCCGTCCGCCGCTTCGTCGCCCTCGTCACCCTCGCCACCCTTGCGGCCCTCGTCACCCCCCGTCCCTTCGTTGCCCTTGTCATCCTCGCTGCCCTCGTCACCGCTCACCCCTTCATTGCCCTCGCTGCCCTCGTCACCCTTCACCCTTTCGTCACTCGCGCCACCTTCACTGCCCTCGTCACACATCACCCCTTCGTTGCCCTCGCTGCCCTTGTCACCCTTTCAGTGCCCATGTTGCCTTCAAGAAGTTCTGGCCCGTCGCCCATGCCACCCTCGTTGCCCTCGCCTTCGATTCGGGCCAGTGGGATGACTCCTTCGCGTTAAAGTTGAGCAGCCAGTGGATGCCGGTGGCCACTTGCAATACTAGTAGCTGCGAACGCGGCATTCTTATGCTGCAGCATAAGAATGCCGCGTTCGTTCTCGCCCTCGAGTTCGGCTGTCTTCAAGGGGGCCATGGCGGTCGTGTGGATGGGCGCCCACCCGGCGTCGGGCCTGTTGCGTGCACGTGGATCCTGCACGCGATCGGCATATGTGGTCCTGTTAGGTCGGAGTTGTCAATGTTCAACAGGATATGGCTCAGTTAATTCAGATTTACTTTTACTGTACGAGCCAGGGTGTGGCGACATGGGGCATGATTATAAGGTCGAAGCCGCATTGAATTGAGCGAACAGCATGGTGGCTGTCGAACCGATGGTAGGGGCTTAAATAGCCATGCTGCGGTCGATTCTGGAAGTATCTCAGAGATAGCAGCACGTGGAACGGTGGGATATTTTATCTTGGGCGCTGAAGGTTGTGTTCGAATATACTCTGTTGCAAGATTGAATATTTAGATCGCTAGCGGGGCTTGTAAGTGAACATGTGAACATTGCGCGTGCGTATGTAGTGTGTCGGGGGGCTGAGCTGCGTAGGAATACGCGCAGGCTAGTTTGCGCCACGGCTTCGCAAACTGCGCGCAGCTGCGCGCCACGCATGCCACGTCGATCACACGTCGTAGCGGTCGATCTACCTCGATGTATCGACATAGCTCACCCGCAGTAATCTTGGATCGAATCGTGAATACGGCATGCATTTGACGCGCTGCATGCACAGACAGCTGCATGCAAACCGGCGACATCTCGAGGGAGCTCCGGTGCACTGCCGCAGGTGTGCATGTAGCAAGCGGAGTTGTGGACAGATAGTGCACACACTGGAAGGCTCAACTCGATGATCTTGATCGCGAGCAGGTATTTTAGAGACATAGCGATCCGCGGGCACAAAGTCTCTTCGCTGCATGTCGCCATATGCATATGCGCACTCCCACTCAGACCCATGGTCGGATCCGAAACAGTTCTAGCTGCCACACACTGGCATCAACGCGCTACAGCTTCAGAGCCCGTAGCTATCGCCACTGCAATCCATCAAGCAGATCCGCACAACATACGTGACAGAGTCTCTCTAGTTTTTGACATGTGCGCCTCTTTCACTACCGTGTACTAGCTGTAGCTATGGCCATACCTGTGACATCCATCGTCGACGTGAGGCGGTAACGATTTGTAAGTATCGTAACGATCAAACAGTTGCATTAAACACTCATGAAAGATGTTGAGTTGGAGATGCAGGAATATCTACCTAGCTCAAGCAGCTGCTGACTTGGCACAGCACACGTGCCGGCACGCTGGCCAGCGGCCAAGCTCAGGCTTCAGGACCAGCCTCTTTGTTGCCTACGTTGCCATGATCTGTCTGGCGGCAACGATGGCAAGCACGGTGCTGGCAATCGCCCTGGGGGCTCTCGTCGACCTCGTTGTGATGCCCCACACCTCTGCCCTCTGCATCGCCGCCGCCGTGGCCACCGCCGTGGCCACCTGCCGCGCATATGCATGCACAGCCAGAACCGGTGGCTGCCAGAAGGGCTGCGGGCTCCAGGCGCGCTGCTCCGGGATGGCCACCAGCTGCCAGAGCCTGACTCGGATCAGCCACAGCTTGCAGGTCCGCGACACTGCAGATGCGCATGTTCACAGCAGTGTTGGGTCATCTGGCCCGATCACATAGAGAAATTCCGAATATTCAGGTCTAATTTCTGGGTAGCAGTCCTGGAAATGCTGCAAAGCGACCCAACACTGGTTCACATGTGTACATTGCTGTTGCCGCCGAAGCCGCAACGTCAGCTTGAACATCAGAGCCCAAGGGACAGGCGCCCGCAGATCACACCCATCATGGCTGCCTGCAGCTGTTCCCGCTGGTGCTGCATGCATGCCAGTATCGTCCGTGTTGTCAGCATGCTGTGCACAGCTGCAGGCGCACGTTCCGCTTTTGAGATTGGGTCCGAGGTACCGCCATGCTGCAGGCCCGATGCTCTGAAGGCCCCCCACCGCTGAGTGGGCAAGGCTCCGCTTGCCCGCCTGAGCTGCAAGTCACGTCAAGTCCCGTGTCTGAGCATGGCAGCGGAGAGGAGGACAATGGCACTATCTCCCTGTCACTATGCCCCAGGGTAGATGACCCGGAGTGCTCGCCATGGCTGCCATGCCCCCCTCAGTTTGCATTAGTTCCCGAGCATGGCAGCACACTGGCAGCCCTCCCAGGACTGCGCCTGCAGCCAGCACAGCTCACCATCCTGAGATCCACAAGCTTAGGACAGCAGGTAACAAGCTGAGGGGACGCTGGCGCTGGGCACGGGCGGTCGCTGGGCGATGTTGTGTGGCCGATGTGTGCGGGTGTAGAGAGGAGGTGGAAGCGTAGTGTTGGTAGCGCACCTCCACAGGTACAGATGGCAAGCATGCCAAGTCTAGATAGGCATTATGACTGAATTGTTGAACTATGGCGATGGCAATGGTAGGCCTGCGCCCACGTCTGTGGCCCTGTGCTCAAGAACGCATGGAAGAGTCGAGTCTTACATGCAGCTGTAAAGTAAAGCACTACTGGATTGGCTGGCCCAGAGGGAGACTTCCACGTGTGACTATATTTGACGCAGCAGTGTCACGTTGCATATCAGTGCGCCCATCCTGTTTTCAAATCTTGCATAATTGTCTGTGACACTATGGCTGAGAGACAGGCATCATCCGACTGCACAGACTTTGGAAAAGACACAAAATCAAGGATGGAAATCCTGTGCAGGCTGAAATGGCCAACAATAGCCAACAGCTATAATGGATCTGCTGAACTTGCATCTCGCATCAGTGCACATTTGTGTCTATGCTTCTCACTGGTACATGTGTACACCGACTGGCAGCCTCGGAAACATCTGTAGAATGGGTTCAGCTCATGAGATCGTGAAAGACTCATGCGTACATAGGAAAGCGCTGCCTGGGACGGCCTGAAGCATCATGGGCCTCTAGAGCCCGGCCCGAAAGCTGCAGCCAGCACAACCACATGACAGTGCCCCAGGTACAGCAGCCTGGGAAGTGTGAGCAGTTTTGCTTCGCCTCTTCAGCTACGTTTGAAGCGGCATTACGCTGGTCGCACGGCCTTGCGCGCCTCGACCCTTCAACAGCTCACAGACGAGAAAGTCCACTGACGTCGAGCAGATGTACAAACATCGAATATAACGGTGCCTACAAACGAATTCTTGAGCTTTGCATCAAACACAACCAGGCTAGCTCGAATGCGCGCTGCCACTACTTGTTACAGTGCATTCAGATCTGGGCGACAGTGTCTGCATGCACGATGTTCGGGCCCCGGCGCATGTTGTCCAGACACCGAATGCAGTTTCGTGCAATTGAGCCTGCTTAGTACTCGGAAATTGAGATGACCGTGTCGCACACGCATGCCACCATGTGCTTGTAAATAGCCCCGCCTGCGCCCAGCTTGGCGCAGTGTTACGCACGTCGGAAATCTGCCGTTCACAAGCGTGGCACATGTTCAGGCATGACCAACCTCCTGCAAACCTTTGAAGGCGGTCCTGCGTTGCAGTTGTGATAGCCAAGCGCTCTAGGACACCGACAGCGTAACACAGATGAAGAGAACGCTCTTAGCACAGGCCTCTTAGCACAGGCAGCAGACCATGCTCTCGCAAGGATGAGCCTTCCCTGAAGCTGTTGTGAATACCGAATCGTACATCATGGCCGCCACTGGTTTATCTGATGCGCTGGTGGCAGTCCAGCGTTTCGTTGATGATCACAGCGCAGAGTTCATCATGTCGCTCCACACCGCCGCAGCACAACTCCGGGATAATCATCGCCTGTCAAGAAGAATTCTGGATGAAACTGGCCAGCTCATTGAGTCGTCCAATTTCTGCGAGGAGCTTGCGGCTCATATGACAGATTGCTGCCCTGACAGGTTGGCACACATGTTCTCCAGAGACGTACAGGTACGCCGCTTGAGCAAGCACAACCAGCTGAAAGCTGATGGCTCGTTGGCTGATGAAGCAGCTGTGCTGCATGTTGTACCTGTGCTGCAGCCTATCAACAGTCACCTCCTTCACTTAACGGGACACCTCCTCTCCATGGCCTCCCCAATTGATTATGCACCTCAACGTGGCTTTTACCTGCTTTCAGGTATGCCGGAGTTTCTGCAGTGACAGGGGCAGAGCAATTGCCTGGTTTCAGCACTTCAGTGTCAACGGTTTACGCCACTTCGAGAAGGGTGCCCGGCCGCTGGCCAACTTTGCTCTCAAGCACCGCGCGGATATGTGGGACCTACTCTGCTGGATCAAGCGAGCATGGCCTCCGAACGTCGTGGCAAACAGGCCTGCCCAGTTCAGTCAACTGGATGTGCCTTCAACGATCGAGGCCCTGCTGCACAACTGTCCGCAATTCTTTGAGAGCATGGAGTTTCAGCAGGCATGTGATGACCAGCAATGGGTTTCGAGTAGCCCAGGATTCTTCATAACGGTGCGCACGCACTTCCTTGGCCCCTTGACTCTGAAGCTCAGGCGATGACTGTTGATAGGCTGCCTCACAAATCACTCCCATCAGACCACTGGAGCCATCTAGTGGAGCCACTGGAGCCATCTAGTGGAGCCATCTATCGCAGTCTGCAACTGCCTCAAACACATGCGGGGGACTTGGCAGTATAGACCAAGGCCTTTTGGGGTCAGATTTGGTCACAATGGTACAGCAATGCATGTTTGTCCGAGACAGCTTACATGCATACAAGACCAGACAGATATGATATGGGAATGAATTGCTAGAAAGCCCTACACCATGGCCTACACCTTGGCACACCCCGTGCATGCACTGCAAAGAGCCCATCATCGTAAAGAAAGTATATCTCAACTCATCCATCATAGCAGGCCACGGTCACCTCACTCAGCTGACAGTCGCACGTCCACGCTGTAGGAAGTGGTGGCTTACATCAACGCCGGCACCAGGGGTGCGGGCGACAGAGCGGCGTGGCTGCTTGGCCACCTTCTCAACCATGCAGACCGCCCGAAGCACCTCGCCTGGTGCCTCTCCCACCTCCCGCCAGACGCTCAGGCCGCTGCGATCAGCCAGTGCGTCCCCTCGGTGCGGCCCCCGCCTTGTGCGAGTGTCCTCTGTGCCAGCCTGCATGCGTGTGACGCATCTGCCTTGCCCTCCTCAGACGCCGGCACCCCATGGCATGCTGCAGCAGGCTGTGGTGTCCTCTCTTTATTGCTCCTCATCAGACTGGGAGCCGGGGCTCTATCCAGAAACCATGCATTCGCCTGTACAGCGGGCCTTGAACCTGGGCTGGTTTGCAGCGGTATGAGCTGCACCTGCGTGACCTCCCGGGCAGCTACACGCATGCGCAAGACTGGCTCGTCTTTGGCGCGGTGCGGTGGCCGACCCGGCGCCACCTCCTCGCGGCGTACGTGGCCTGCTGCCGTGCCGGTGCACTGCAGCCGCGCATCCGCCGCGACGCGCCGGACCTCTGGCGCCGACTCGTGGCCCACGGAGCCGCCGCGGCCTCGTTGCATGCGCTGACGCATGGGCCGAACGGCCTCATGGCCGGGCCGTGCTTCGTGCGCTGCGGTGCTGAGGCCAAGGTGAGCGTGCTGTGTGCTGTGGGGCATCAGGCTGCCTGCGCTTCAGATGCAGCCTGCAGCATTCGGCGTCCGCATATCGCCAGCATGCTTTGGAGCGCAGCACATGGCGCACAGCTCCGTTCGGAAGTTCCTGTTTGTGTGTGAGCCGTAGCTTGCGGGTTATGTGCTGTGCGGGGGTGCCTGTTTCAGTGTATTGACTACTGCGGCTTTTGTAGGTGCTTTCCAGCCGGCTGGCAGATGCCGTGGCGTGGGCGGCGTGGTGCGCCGACTCGGGCTCCTGGCGGTCGCCAGAGTTCCAGGCGGCTCTCACCACGCTGCGCTGGCCAGTCCAAGTGGCTGCTCCGGCCCGGCAGCCGCTGCCGCATGCTGCCGGGTGCGCTCCGCGATGTGTGTTGCGGCGGTGTTGCGCGGGCTGCCGCTGTCTGCGGCCGTTCCAAATCCATCAGATGATGTATGTGGCCAGCGTCCGAGCATGCACGATGCCAGAGCCTGTGCAGGAGTGGCGATGATGATGAGGGTGACCCCCTGCTGCTGATGCCGTCCCACGGCACACGTGACCGCCGCCGCCATAAGAGCCGCTCCCGCAAGCGCCGCCGCAGCAAGCCCTCCCCGCGGCCGCCGCCTTCCCCCCCTCCAAGCGCCCCTGTAGCTAGCTCGGCCCCCACTCACACCCCCGATGACCCTGGAGTCGATGGCCGCAACACCGTCACACACGTGGCTAGCCTCCAGGACCCCGTGACTGTGGCGCTGTGCCGCGGCGGCGAGGCAGCACTCACGGCGGCCGAGCTTGTACGCTGCGTCGCGGTCGCGGGGGTCCTGGTGGCCACCGCCCGCGTGTCCAGCGGTCACTGAATTCGATCCACAGAGTACTGCTGCTCATCGAATCTGACTGCGCAGTCGCCGTTGCAGCACCGGAGTTCGCCGGGTGGGCGGGGGTAGCGCATGGTGCAACCTGACCAGCGTCCGTGGTGGCAGGGGCAGAGTGTCACGTGATGCTGGACCCACCGCATGCGGCGCAGAGGAGGGGCGGGGAGGGGTCACTGATTACGATCGTCCCAAGACCCACCTCCCCGGCCCCGGGCCTCGCGTCCTCGCTACCAGCGCTGTGGTGTGCATTCCGTGCCTCACCCTCAAGGGATCTTGCATGCCCCATCCTGTGTGCGTAACGGTTGCTGCAATCAGCATGCACATGTGCTTGCAGCATCACCGACGCCAGCCTGTGCATCAGGTGGGAGACAGTGGCCCGTGGGTGCAGGAGGTCAGCATGCCAAGCAGTCAGTGCGCTGCTTGACAACACGCTGGTCGTGGAGCGCTGCGGCCAGGAACTTTGTCTGTGGAGTCCCTGCAAGGTGTGTCCATCACTTGCAGGGCTTGTGGAGGTCGCCCAGCCCGCCTGGAGTCTTCATGACGGCGGGCCAGCCAACAACATCCGGCTTGCACTTGGTGCAGAGTGAGCTTGACTCCCTAGCGACATGTCATACTGAGATCAACAAGTGCTTTACGACTATTAAGTGACGTCATCAGGTAGAACTGTGATCGTCTACAAAGACTTCTTTCTTGTCATGAAGACTAGGAGCAAATTCTCTGGAGGCTGGCTTATCAGCCTGGCTATCTAGGGGGTTTTCTGTCACGTGCTGTGTGCAGTGGCCTGGCTGGGTAGAACCGCGTGTCCTCGATCTGCTGTCTACATGGTGATGTCGACACGTGAGGTTTACAGCACATGCACTTGTTCGAGCTTTGAGCATCGCTTCCTTGAAGTCATGGCCGGTCAGCTGACGCCTGCGAGCTGATGCAGCTGTGTAGGCTACAGTGTTACACTTGCAGCCTCATGGACAGTTTGATGGGCATGGACTGCTTCGAGAAGCTTTGAGATTGAGACGAGTTCATGCAGTCTGGCATCCTCTTCAGGTCCATCAGACATTTTAGTACCTGCAGCAAGGTCATCGGTTGCACGTTTGCTCGCGCCTTGTAAACTGCGGGACCGTGTCTGTCGACAAGGCAGTCATGTGTCCGTGACCGGCTTGGCACCAGTGCACATCGTCCTCTGAATGCTGCACCCACTCGATTTCCTTTGACTTGCAATCACGAGTGAGTCAGAAGAGGTTCAGCCATCGTATTGCACAGCACCACAGTTAGTGCTGCCCTGGATATGTCATCAAAGGCATTGCTCAATGCAACTTTCGCACACGATTTGGCCCGATTTGGCCCTCTTGTCGCCACTTCCCTATGTCCCGTACCCCCAAATTGCATTAGGTGTGCCTGTGGGGGGTCTTTTGGGCAGATCTGGCGAGCCGCGCACGAAGAGCCAGGGGCCTGGCCAGCTCGCGAGCAACTTTGGATTGTATTGTTTATCCTAAATGCGGTGTTCGCCAGCTTCGAGCGGCTCTGCCCTTTGTAGGCTACTAATTTGATGGTGGAAAGTAGCTGGCTAGGCCTTGTAGGGCGCAAGCCGGATCTAGCCTTTCAACGTTAAGCTTACTTATCAAATGATACGATTACATGCTGCTTCGCTACAGTGGAGCAGCTGATTTTAATCCTCGGCCAGGATTTTGCGGTGCAGTGATGTCCGGCGGAAGGTATGCGACTTCATCTCACGGCTGGCCAATGCAACTGTAGTTTCCTGAGTGTCATTAGAGGTGTTTGGGACAGTGGCGTATACCAAGATCGATGTTCTGCCTGTCCGCTCGGTAGTCGTGGTCGCTGTGTTCCTGGCCTGCGGAGCGTGGTGCCTGTCTCGCTTGGCGAATCAACCAGTACAAATACAATCTAATTAGAAGTAACTGTTCAAGCCTACGATGCCCATGGCTGCCTGTCTACGTACCCTCAGCTCACCGACCCAGCATTGGCCTCTGGCTCAGCCAGTTGGCGAAGCCAGACGCCTAGCCAGTCTGCATGTGTGTAGCTTGAATAACATTTGATTCCACTGCAGGTCGCTGGCAACCTTTGGTGGACTCACTGTGGCTGTGACGGCCCTGCCTGGCATGGGCATAAAGTGTCGTGCACCACAGAGGCCTCTGTTCCGCGCCCCCAGGCCCGCCATTGGCACTTGTTGGACTATTGCATGCCGCTGGTGTATACATGTAACCGCAGTAAATAGGTGCGTCTACTTTGGTGGACCATGGAGACCAATGCTGCAATCGACTGATTGTTTCGATCTCGAGACCAGACTACATGTGTACAAGTGCACTTGTACACATGTACACCAACAGCCTGTGCATGTGGGAAACAATATTGACTCATGTAAAGTGGTCGCGGTACTAGTGGAGCGCTCAGCATAGGGCGCATTGGAACATTAGTACAAGCATTGGAGAACGAAATGGAACGAGCACTGGAATAGGTTGTATGCCAGGCAGCACGAGCTACCTTCAGATGCAAACCTCGGTACTGGAATGCGATCTGCTAAAGATCTGACCGTGACGTGCACCGGTGGTGTCTACAGGCTTTGTCTTCAACGGCACCGGATGTGGCCCTCTCAGCTAACAAACATGTATCAATCACGCAAGGTTCTCCAACAACTAGTTTGCATGATGAGTCTTCGAGTTAGGTGATCACATCTCTGGCGGTCACAATGTACTTGGGAGCTTCCGCCTGCATACTCTGGAGCCTCTACTCAACTATTGTTACGGATAAATGCGTGCAGGCGGGGTGGGTCGCGGACATTTCTTGCTGGTGTTGCTCGACTTCTGAACTACCATGGTAATGTATCTTCTGGCATCGGTGTTCACATCGTTCATGCCTGCGAGTACAGTATCTCGAGATAGCAGCAAGTTCAGTGTTGCAGTTGAGAGTCCGGCTTGTGTCTAGAATTCCGGCGGACAGGTCAGGTATGTTGGCCAAACTGAAGGCAGCTGCAGCGGGAAGGGCGAATGCGGTTGCAGGGGGCTATGCATCTAGAGGGGCGGCCGCAGCTCCCCAGGGGCGAAATAGCTCAGAGAGCGGTGTACTGTAGCGCATCCACATGGAATCATATTTTCCCGGCTGGTAACATGTATGCAGCTACCGGGTGCCGACAGAATTGGGTGTCTCAACAAGACTGTATATGTATGTACACAGGTCTGCATCAATGTACGGACGAGCAGGCCCGGTCGTGATTTGCGTGTCTCGACAAGCTCTCTGACATGGCTGCATGCGCAGGGCGTGGTGATGCCTCAAGACGGCCCTCCTCGGCACCGCGATCTCTCCCCATGACACCCGGCCGTACGGTCGATCCACAGCTCCGCCGATGGCACGGAACATGCAAAATCCAAATGTAACAGGACTTGCAGTCCTGTCCAATGCTCATCTGCCAGTCACAGCTCATCTGCGCCGCACAGGGCACCCTGGGCGGCGCGCCGCCCGTCGAGCCGATCGACATCCCTGCACGCGTACGCACGGCGCCATCTCCCACTCTGCCCAATTGAGTCGCGAGGAGCTGCCAAGTACACAAAGTGGTGTCTGCATGGCCTTATGTGGGAGGCGAGGGCTGGCACGGCCCTGGCATGGCATGTTGCTTGGTACGGGGGCGGGGGCTTGGGCGGCACTGGGGGGCGCCCCACAGACGAGCAGCCCGGGCGGGCGGCGCAATCCTGGGCCGCCTCAGGAGCGGCTCATGTGGGCGTTCAGGTGGGGGCGTTTGTGGGTTGGTGTCCGCGTGGGTTCGCTTGTACATAGACATATGCCACGGTGTGTGTGTCACGGCGTTGCCAGTCGCGTGCGCTGGTGTGGCGCGCCGCGTGCCGCTTGTGTGGGTTGGCTGTGGCTTGGGTTTGTGCTGGGCGTTGCTCTCAACTTGAAGCTGCACTCTTTTTCCACTGTGCCGCCTACCTCCTCGCCTTAGTCATTCCAACATGGCAGCGGCCAATTGTACAACTGATCAAGGTACGACACATCACATGTCGCGGCATAGCAACAATGAGAGCCAAAGTTGTGGCATGACATGCCCTTGCAGTAGAATTACCCCACCACCCCGCCTGATCCGGCAACGCAGTGCCCTTGGTCGCCGGCCTGTGCAGCATCAGGAGGAACGTAAGTGTGCCGGCCGCTTGTGCGAGGTGATGGGCAACGCGCTCAGGCTGCTTACGTTCGGTGGAGGGCGCAGTGCACGGCGTCTGCCGCGGTGGCGTCACTCCAGTGCGTGTCGGCAGGTAGCCCTGCAAGTGCCTCTACCCACGCCTGCTCGCCTTGATGATCCATCGCATCTGCCACCTGCATGGCGGCGCAAACAACTCGATGTGTAGATGGAGTGTGCTGTCCTGTTACCTCACTGTGTGAATTGAATTTGCTACCCTATAGCATTGGCATCAACTGCTCATGTGTCTTCAGGTATTCTGCATCATAGTGTGTGCCGTGGCAGCATTGACCTCAGGTCACTATGTGTAACATTTGAAGTTGAGGTGATTTTCAGAGCCATGTTCTACACACCTGAAGCTGCCAGCACTCCTAGGCTGAGGCAGCAGTCCGGATTGCAGCGGAAAAATCAGTGCCGTGTCAACACATCTGTGTGGTCTTGACACAGCACTGATTTTAACAGCACAGCCACCAGATTTGAACAGCACAGTACAGTCAAAGGGAGAGTTCTCATACTTCCAGACTGGAACTATGCACCACAGCCAAGTGCACTGCAAAGTTCTGACCTGGCAGGTGGGGCTCGGGTCACCTATATCTTGATGACCCGGTTTCGCAGTTGATATGAACTGATGTCAGATGGTGAGCTGTAGAGCTGCAGCTGCCAGTGCAGCAGCACACACATGCTGTACCTGTGAGCATGGCGATCACCAGGGCCGTGCAGCACGACGCTGCACAATGCAAAGGCTGTAGTGTTGGCGAATCTGTATGGATCTCGTGTGGAGAAAGCATGTACAGGCGACAGAATGGGTCAGGACTTTGAACTGGGTCAACGAAGCAACAGCACGTCTTCACAATGGAGAGGCACATTCCTCAGAACGCCGACTAGGCAGGCTTGAAATCCAATTAACAAAACCGAATCGATTCCAAGCTTCTTCGACGTATAATGCATGATGAAGATCACGAGCCCGCTTATTCAGAACCAATGTCCGCATGGCAGATAGCTGCACCGGCACGCAGCGGACGCATACGCCGGCAGTCACTTGATACATGTGGCAAAGCTGAATATTTTCAGCTAACTGGAATCTCGGCGCGTGCGTGTGCAGACGGACATCAGCAAGACGACCCCGCACCTTCAGCACTGTCACAAGCTCGCCTGGAGAGAGTCCGGTATTGAAGGAACAAGGTGCTCCCTAGTGTTGGATATGCTCAGGTTATACTTCGCCCGGGAGCGGAGCAAGGCCTGTTAGTGTCACCAAGCCCGGACAGAAGCCGCGATCGTTTGACAGCTTCATGCGGGATGCGGCTCCCAGCAACAACAGCATGATGTTCTGGTCTCAGACCATTGACATCTGCCGCCAGGACTACCTGACTTCTCTTCCGACAGGCTCTTCCGACAGGCGCCGAAACTGTGCGTGCCTCGCTCACCCGTCACATCTTCTGTGGGAACGTCTCTCTTGTAGGAGCCTAGACAAGCGTGACTGATCTGAGAAGACCGTTAAACAGCTTTGCAGCAGCAGCACAGCTGTTGTTGAACCATGCGGTATTCACTATCTCCTTTGTTTCAATTTGGAGGCGAGGTTCCTCCCGAGATGCTCGTCATCGCATGCATGCGAAGCTATACTAGTGTGCGCCACTGCTGGTCACATCGTTGATGGTGTGTGTTACAAGGACAAAGCAAGCGAGGCAGGTAGCACCGCAAGCAAGAACCAGGGGAGCCGCACACCACGCAACAAGCCACACGAAGCACGCACCAAAACACCCACGCAACGGCAGCACCCACGCTGGCCATGTGTGCAGCCACACAGCCACACCCAAGCCCCCACACCCCACACCCACAAGCACACCTGCACGCCCACCCATCCACACTCGCATCCCGCCCACCAGCCCGGCTCCAGAGCCCCGAAAGCACACGCAGCCGAGGCCGCAGAGCCAAACACACCGAGACACCAACCCCCCCGGAGCCCCCCCCGGGCCGCGCAGTACTCCCCGCACAGTACCCGCACACCCCCCCGCCCACCCGTAACCCCAGACCCCCAATCCCCAGCCCGGCCTGCCCGAACCCCGCGGTCGCGCCTTGACGGCGGGCCACACGCAAACGCACGGCAAGGGCAGCGTCAGAGCGCGGCACGCCGAGCGCAAGGCCGGTCACCCAAGGCGGATGTCAGGCCAGGGCCACCGCCGCCACAAAGCGGAAGCGCCAGCGTTGATGGTGTGTGGCCTCGCTATAGAAGATATTGAGCAACATGAATCTGTCGAGCAGTCATCACGCAGATACTGTTCCATGGCATATAGCTTCAGTCAAGTGGACCTGCATGGGTTCTTTCCGCACGAGGGCTGCTAAACTACAACTCAACAGATCAAGTCGACCTGATCAAACCATTTTTACACAAAAGAAAGTTGTGGTGAGTTACCATTGGTAACCAGGCGTTGAATTGGACAGCTGCCACCGCCCATTCAGTGGCTTCTGTGCTGCGAGATTTGATCACACAGCGTGCGGATGTACCGCTGTTGCTGCTCGGCAGTGAACACAATTCTGCACTGCTCACCCAATGTGGAGACGTCACTGTAACCAGCCGAATCTCGAGCTTTGGACCTTTGTGGACACGCATCCCCCTCCAACAACCGTGGCAGCTGTGGCAGCTGCGGACCCCGCCCCTCTCGAGCAGTCCCCTCCAGCAGTCCCCTCCAGCAGCCGGGGCTGATGCGGCCCCCACCGCTCTTGAGCAGTCTCCGCCTTCAGCGGCAACAGCTGTGCCCCCCCCTCCTGAGCAACGCCCGCCCTCGTGCACAGCAGCTGTTGCCGCCCCCCCCGCTGGCGCAGCCACACCTTGCAGCCACCATCGCCCCTGCTGCTGCAGCTGCCCACAGTTCGGCCGACGTGTATGACTTGTTGGCTAGAGATCTAGGCCCAGACCCGACCGTAAATTCCAAAACTGCACTTGCTGCAAATGCACTCGCAAGCATGAAAGATGGTCGGACCGATGCCAGTAGCGGCAACTACATCGCCATGGACGTCCGGACTTCGAGCCGCACCGGTAAGAAACGCCCCCTACCCACCCCGACTGCACACATTGGCCAGACACAAGAGTTAAGGCGGGATTCCACGTTCCGCAAGCGGAAGCTCCCAGGGACGTCGACCTAGTGTTCACCTGAGATGTGGCCCGCCGACCTGAAGCCTCTTTAAACACATTAGCTGTGGGAGATCCTTGCATGCCGGCTTACATTATTGGCACCGAGCGACTGCCACCTTGGGTGCCAATGAAGACAAAGCCTGTAAACACCACAGGTGCATGACATGGGCGCTTGTTCAGGTGATTGCATTCCACTTACGAAGTTTGCATCTGAATATTGCTTGCGGTGCCTAGAACACAGCGCGTTCCATTGCTCGTTCCATTGCATGTTTCCATTGTGTGCTCCATTGCATGTCCAATTTTGTGAACCTCATTTCCAAAATGCATAGGAGTTTGGTTTGCATGTGTACAAGTGATGTATGTTCTCTACATCGAAATTCTCCCACTGTCGCACCATTGGTCTCCATAGGTCCACCATTGTAGACGCACCTCTTCACTGCGGTTGCATGTATACAGCAGCGGCATGCAATAGTCCAACAAGTGCCAATGGCGGGCCTGGGGGCACGGAACAGAAGCATCTGTGGTGCACGACACTTCATGCCCATACCAGGCAGGGCCGTCACAGCCACAGTGAGTCCACCAAAGGTTTCCAGCGACCTGCAGTGGAATCAAATGTTATTCAAGCTGCACACATGCAGACTGGCTAGGCGTCTGGCTTCGCCAAGTGGCTGGGCCAGAGAGCCATGCTGGGTGGGTGAGCTGAAGGTACGTAGACAGGCAGCCATGGGCATCGCAGGCTTGCAAAGCTACTTCTAATTAGATTATAATTGTACTGCTTGACTCGCCAAGCGCGACAGGCATCTCGCTCCGTAGGCCAGGAACACAGTGACCACGACTACCGAGCGGACAGGCAGAACATCGATCTTAGTACACGCCACGGTGCCACACACCTCCAATGACACTGTGGAAACTACAATTGCATTGGCCAGCCGTGAAACGAAGTCGCATACCTTTCGCCGGACTTCACTGCACCGCAAAATCCTGGCCGAGGGTTGAAATCGGCTGCTCCACTGTAGCGAAGCAGCAGGTGTTCGTGACATATGACAAGTAAGCTAGAACTTGATCGGCTAGCTCCGGCTTGCGCCCTACAAGGCCTCGCCAGCTACTTTTCACCATCGCTTCACGAGCCTACCGACGATAGAGCTGATCGAGGCTGGCGAACAAGGCCTTGGGAACATACATTACAATACGAAATTGCTCGCGAACTGGCCAGGCCCCTGGCGCTTCGTGTGCGGCTCGCCAGAAATTCCAAAAAGACCCCCCACAGGCACATGTACTCCCAAATTGTGGCCGCTCGTGAAGCTTCGGTGCTACTAACATCGCGAAGGCTTCTCTTAACAATGGCCATGTTTCAGGCGTGGCTGGCTGCTTGTCTGGCAACCTACACTGCAGTGCCAGTGCAAGCGTTCTGACCTCGAGAAATGACTCGCATGCCGACCGTCACGGTTCAGTGACCAATCTGCACTCAAAGAATTTTATGGTTCCCTGTACACCTGATGTGTCACATCTTGGCACCGAGCGACTTGTTTGACATGCCTGACGCTGGTTCATCCCATGCAGCGCCTCGTTGACGAGCATAGCGAAGAGATTATCATATCGCTGGACGCGCACCTTGGATGTGACAATCAGCGGTTCTGAGTAGTATCAGGCAGGTGCTCGCGATGCACTGCAGGCTTTCCGCAGAAATCTGATGCAGGCTCGCGGGGCCAGGCAAGTTGGCAGCAACGCCTTCCGTAACCATGGTGGCACTTCTTGACTGGATCATATCGATGATGGTGTCCATGGAGGTGTGGTGGACCTGTCATATCGGCTGTCCTGTGGTACTGCACGAGAGCTAGCAACAGCATGAACAGCCATATTCATGTAGTTAGGCACTTGGAGCTTGTGTCTCGCAACTAACCACCTAAGCAGCTGGTTTTAAATTTCGCTTTATCACCGCTGCAAGAAACAAAGCCGTGAAGCTCAGCGTTGACACTCTGTACCATAGTTGTGTTCTCCTGTCTCGAGAATGTTTGCCAGTCTGCTTGCTTACATTGTGCTACATAACCACTCCGCTCTGCTATGCATGGCTCATTGTGTAGTCATCTGATGCTGCCAAACAGGCCCGACCTCCTCAGTGACCTACATCTGCGTGTAAGACCAAGCTCAGCCGTAGCTGCCATTGTGCTTTTGGCCCCCTCAAGAACTGCAATGATTGTCCTTACCCCAGCAGTAGGTCCTCCGCAAGCAGTGTCAATCTCAAGCGGCTGGCCCCTCACGTAGTGCTCCGGGCGACTCCACTGGCCACTTCAGCTGCAGCTCTGAGTGACATTCAACAGCGCTGCACCTGCTACACCTGAGTTTTTGCAAGTTATGCCAACCACCGCTTCGGCGCCGCGCTTCACAGGATGAATTACAAGGAGGCAGGCGGTGCGAGTTGCTGATGCTCTCTGTCTCCACAGTATTTGAACACAGAGAAACTACAGAGAAGGGACGCTTAGCATGCAGAAATGCAGCCTGTTCTGGATCCGATCGGGGTGTATCGATGCAAGGTCTGTACAGACAAGTGGGAACATGGTGTTTGCATGGGACTCACACAGTTGCTGCGAAGAGGGAAGTGGTGCACTGCAGCGGGTCTCAATGCAACTGCAGCTGAGTGGGCAGCCGGACAGTGCCAGCACGTGGTGTCATGGCCTCTATGCATGGCTTCTAGCTGTAGGATGCAGCGCTGCAGGCTGTACTGTCATTGCCAAGGCTTTCAATTACACATTGCATGCATATAACTTTAAACAGGCTTGCTACACTAGTACTGGGAACCCCGGAATGGGTGCCCCCGCGGGCCCCTATAGGGCCCCACAAAACTGAATTCCCTGAAGCAACGCTGTTGGAAGGCTATGGCTGGTTCACTATGTACGGTCATGCCGAAGCGGCCGTCCTTGGCGTTGCTGTGTGGCTCGGCGGTGGCATGCACCCCTGCATGCGGTGGATCTTGAGGCCTCTGCGGACTGCGTGCGGCTGTTGCGAAGGCTTTCGCGGCGGCGGTGGTGGTGTCCCGTGCCACTGAGGGTTCATGAGAGTGAGCATCGTCGGCAGCGTGGGCAGCCCACGGCGCTGCATGCGGGGCAGAGCGCCAGGGGGGTTGACGGGGACAGCCGCGTACACGCATCCGTCTTGGGCTCTCCACAAGTAGCATGGCCCGGGAGCAGGTGGCAGCATGTATGCGTGTTGAGCAGCAGCCGTCGGGGGAGGAGGGCGTCGGCGTTCGGCGGCAGTCATTGGCGGGGGAGGTGTGGAGGGGGGGTGCGGTCTGAGCCCTGAGGGCCGAGCTCCGGGGGGGGTCTGTGACGCGGCAGCCGGCGCTGGCGGTGGTGGTGCGGAAGGGGGGCGGGGGATATACTCAGGCTTCTGTGGGGAAGGCGTCTCGTGCTTGGATATTGTGGCTAATTCTTCTTCAGAGCCTGAGGCTCCAGCAGCGACACGGCCCCGGCCACGGCCACGGCCTCGCCCCCGGCAGCCACGACGGCGCCCACGGCGCACCACGGGCGTTGCATGCACTTGCTCTAGATGTTCGCCATCTTTGGCCGTGGTGCTTGCATCCGAATCGGGGCTTGTTGAGCCAGCTGAGGCATGGCCCTGATCATGATGTGCCAACACGTCCTCGCTGCAGCGCAGGGCTTTGCCGGCTGCACGGAGCAGGAAGTTCGTCTCGTCTGCCGGCAGGTACTTTGGGGGTCGGCTGACGTCAACCATCGTGCAGATCGACCTGAACAAGCGAGGCGCACGTGAGATCAGCTGGCCTAGTGCCAATCACGTTAGACGCGATCCATGAACGTGAGAAGTGAGTATGTCGATGCAAATAGAGTTCGTCAAGAAACCGTGACATCATGTGTCATGCCGAATGTGCAAGCTAGCACTAGCGCTGCGTCCGGCACTGTAGTGAGAAAGGCGCACATGTTATAGCGACGGCTGATGCTTGTTAAATGTCAACGATGCTCTAGAAAACTATCGATGCAAGTCTGCTTGGTGGAAGGCAGCAGAAATTGGTGCTGATAAAAGATTCTGAAGCTAGCGTGCGGATGTGGGAACGCTGGTGGAAATCCAAGTTCGGAGATCTCTAGACGTCCATGGCATAGGAAATATATAGGGTTGCGGCAGGCGCACATTGCCACAGGTACAGAAGGATTTGCGCTTGTGCATCACCGTGCCTGCGGCAAACTACGCAATCTCGAGAATTTGCCGGGCTACAGCTCGCCACGCATATGCGTATATGCTTCGTTTGCAGGCCGTCACAAGTTGTGACGCACAGCGCACATGCATACCATGATAGTAACCACGACGGTTCAGGTCTATGTCGACACATCGAGGTTGATCATCAGGCACTCAGTGAGAACGACGTGGAATGCGTCATACGGTTGTGGTGCCAGATTGCCCAGCCGTGGCACGCAGTACGCACTGCAGCCACCAGCTGGCTCACAGTCTGCGGATGTTGCTACCTAGCCCGGGTGCCCGACAGTATAAAAGCATGCGCAAGGTTCGTGGGCCGCCCTTGCTGTCGACTTGCTGCAACAAACATATTCTAATTAAGATTCTAATTTCGGCTCAAGAAAAACATTCCAATACTCCAAAGTCCTACTTCCCGTTCGATCGACAGCGCCATGGCTATGTACGCCCCCGTCCATGTTGTCGACATGACACACGATGTTCGCTCAGGTCGATGCCGCTTTGGCCTCATGCCCCATGTCGTGACAGCCTAGCTCGTGTGCAGGATCTACGCAACAGGCCCGATGCCCATCCACATGACCGCCATGGCCCCAGTAAAGACTGCAGCCGACATCGAGGGCAAGCGCAACCACGACGATCTTCTGCTGGTGGCCACCGTCCTCCATGCTGCTACCCAGCTCGGTTCGCTGCAGCTCATCGCCAAGGGAGTCAAGGAAGGCGAGGGCAACGAGGGTGACGTACGTCAGGGCGCTCGCTACGACGGTGACGAGGGCGACACGGAGGTGAAGGGTCACGAGGGCGACGAAGGGCTGAACGGTGACGAGGGCAGCGAGGGCGGCGAGGGCAGCGAAGGGGCGAGGGGTGACGAGGGTGACGAGGGCAACGAAGGGGTGAGGGGTGACGAGGGCATCGAAGGGGCGAGGGGTGACGAGGGAGGCGAGGGCAACGAAGAGGTGAGGGGTGACGAAGGCGACGAAGGGGTGAAGGGTGACGAGGGTGACGAGGGCAACGAAGAGGTGAAGGGTGGTAAAGGCGATGTGGATGCCAGCGGTGTGTATGATGCCAAGGTGGCCTGGCCTAGCCCTGCCAGTGCACAGTCGAGTGAGATCCAGGTGGCCACGCTGTGTGGTGTGCCGCTGCTGACGTCTCAGGGGTCCGCTTCCACGCCCCGCAGCAGCGCCAGTGTGCAGATTGACAGCATCTGTGGAGTGCCACTGTTTCGGAGCCCCGCCGGATCCTGTGCCAGTGGTCCACTGCCAGTTGGGGATATTCTAGGCATTCCAGTGTTTGGGGCAGGATACAAGGCCGCTCGTGTGGAGGGCCAGGTTGATTACGAGGGGGGACCCACTGTCTTTGATGCCAGGATCGAGGAGGCCATAGCTGAGCACTTCCCGCATCTGTGATGTGTAGTACACCGCTGTAATTAACACACACAATGCCACTGCCCATGCTTCCCGCATGATCACATTCTGTTTTCACCAGATGATCATGAAGACGGACACGACCTGCTGCATCTTCAACTACACATGTCTGTGCAACACAATCATGACTGGCAGCAGCGGTACAACATTCGTTTCCATGTGCACTGCTTGAGTCTGCACCATTGGCTGCTCTGCATCCCTGTGATTCCTGAGAAAGATGTGGACCGCACCACGGTGTCAGCTGCAAGTCCCCAATCACAGCATTGACACCATGACGCCAACCTGGACAGCATCAGGCATCAAGCATTTAAAGCCTGTACAGCCATCTACTGGGGACATCTCCAACATGCTACCTCAATGGCCCTACTGTCTGCATTGACTTGCACTTTCCGGTGATATCACAAACGGGAAAGGGCAACATGTGCTGCTCAGTGTACCACCGGACAACGTAGTGTAGTGTCCTGAATCCAGGGGCACATACACAATTCTGGCCTGACCGAAAAAGTCAGAGGAGTGACGATCAGCAAAAGGACAAGAGCAGATCGCCTGACTCGTTGCTGGCAGAGGCTGTCTAGAACAAGAAGTACAGCGGGTTGATAGTCGCACACAGTGTTACCGACATCCTCCCTGGACCATCTCCAGTGTTAACAGCCCAGTATCCTCCTGAAATTTACATAGTCAGACATGAGCACGCCTTCAGCGCGGCATCTTCAGCTAACGATAGGCGTTGACTCGGCCATGCTCAAAGCTGTACCAAGCTGGTCAGTCCAGCTTCAGCCGTGTGGCCGTCGACTACTTCAGAGACATGTGAAGAGATTAAATTTTAGAATAAAAGAATCTGACGAGCAAAACAGAGCATCGGTGCCACGTTTGGCACAATTGTGCAACGCTAGCTGCATCCTTACTACACTGATGAGCACGACTTCAGTGCGCAAATCTTCAGGGCGGAGTGTGTAACTGTTTTCAGCGCTTCACCCGCTTCAGACCCTTCAACCTGGTCCGGCATGCTCCGTCCAGGAGAGTGCCTCCTGTCGCCATGTGTCTGCATTCCTCCGTCCGACTCCGGCGCCACGCGCGTCGCGTCAAAGCCGAGGTGTAAAAGTCCAATCGTGCAGGCGTGCCTGTCCCTGTTCCTCAGATGAAGTGCAGCGGCTTATACGTTGCAATTACCAATGCTGTCGAAGTACCCGAGTGTAAGAAACACAGAGTTGTCACGTCACAGAGGCAGACGATTGTGTTTTGAAGGCATAGATAACTCCTACCACTTGGAGTTGACCTTTGCTGTCATGGCTGGCACTGGCTCAGCTATTGCTCTGGCTTCAGCGCTGTTTCTCGTTGACGAACACAACGCAGAGTGCATACTGTTGCCTCAAACAGCTTGGGAGCGACCGTCTCTTGTGAAGAGCAATTTCATCCACAGTCTGCCCACCAGGATGTTCCATAGACTTGTGAAGCAGGTACGCTGTCACAATGTCTCCGTACTGCAGCATCGCCATCTCCTGCACTTTCTGCCAGCAACACCTCCGCTCTTTCGGTCATATGTCCAAGGCTTTGCTTCCAGGTAAGCCGGAGGTCTGCAATGACAGGTATTGAGCGATAGCCTAGTTGCTAGCCCAATTTTCCGGTGTCAGTGGTGTCCATCACTTTTAGACAGGTGCCAGCCCGCTTGCCAAGTTTCACCTGAAGCGCCGCAGCAACGTATTGCAGCTGGTCCGCTTATCTGCTCAAGGCCGGCCGTGCTGAGGCCAAGGTGCGGGTTCCCTGACTGTGGCGGTCGGACCGCCAGTGCAGCTGCAGCAGTCAGCGTGCACCGTCCATGCAGATGCAGGCGGCAGCGTGCGCAGTCCATCGCCAGCGTGCTTTTGACATCACCATGCTGTGGGGTACTCACTGGTCCGTGGTGAGCCGTGGAGGTGCTGGACGGCTCTGCTGTGTGACAAAGCTTCTGTGTGGTCT
Source organism: Ulva prolifera (assembly GCA_023078555.1). Taxonomy (NCBI): domain Eukaryota; kingdom Viridiplantae; phylum Chlorophyta; class Ulvophyceae; order Ulvales; family Ulvaceae; genus Ulva; species Ulva prolifera. The sequence continues at coordinate 2,460,813 of CM041203.1, read as the reverse complement.
ATGCCGCATGGAGCCCCTCGTTGCCTGAGTGGGTGTGACACTGCGGTGAGCTCATACAGTCAGAACAGAGTGCATATAGCCTGTACAAGCTGCTAGTGCATGCGTACAGTCTGCAAGGCGATAAATGATGCCGTAACTGTGCTACAGTGCGCGCAGACCTTTTTGTGCGGACATGCTTGTACTTTAAGGACAGCGGTGCGGCTCAAGAGTCGTGATAGTTCAGTCGCACACCTGAACTGAGAGGGCTTACGACATGTACACAGGGCTAACATGCGGTGGAACAGGATGCAGCCTCCACTACTCAAAGGTTACACTGCATATCTCTCACTGGATCAGCTTGTGTTACCCCTGCTACACTTGCACCCTATTCAGCGTTCTGGACCAATTCTACTAGCACACTACGGCTGGGCTACCATCATCTCCGGTCCCTGGCGTTGCTGTGTGGCTCGGCGGTGGCATGCACCCCTGCATGCGGTGGATCTTGAGGCCTCTGCGGACTGCCTGCGGCTGTTGCGAAGGCTTTCGCGGCGGCGGTGGTGGTGTCCCGTGCCACTGAGGGTTCATGAGAGTGAGCATCGTCGGCAGCGTGGGCAGCCCACGGCGCTGCATGCGGGGCAGAGCGCCAGGGGGGTTGACGGGGACAGCCGCGTACACGCATCCGTCTTGGGCTCTCCACAAGTAGCATGGCCCGGGAGCAGGTGGCAGCATGTATGCGTGTTGAGCAGCAGCCGTCGGGGGAGGAGGGCGTCGGCGTTCGGCGGCAGTCATTGGCGGGGGAGGTGTGGAGGGGGGGTGCGGTCTGAGCCCTGAGGGCCGAGCTCCGGGGGGGGTCTGTGACGCGGCAGCCGGCGCTGGCGGTGGTGGTGCGGAAGGAGGGCGGGGGATATACTCAGGCTTCTGTGGGGAAGGCGTCTCGTGCTTGGATATTGTGGCTAATTCTTCTTCAGAGCCTGAGGCTCCAGCAGCGACACGGCCCCGGCCACGGCCACGGCCTCGCCCCCGGCAGCCACGACGGCGCCCACGGCGCACCACGGGCGTTGCATGCACTTGCTCTAGATGTTCGCCATCTTTGGCCGTGGTGCTTGCATCCGAATCGGGGCTTGTTGAGCCAGCTGAGGCATGGCCCTGATCATGATGTGCCAACACGTCCTCGCTGCAGCGCAGGGCTTTGCCGGCTGCACGGAGCAGGAAGTTCGTCTCGTCTGCCGGCAGGTACTTTGGGGGTCGGCTGACGTCAACCATCGTGCAGTTCGACCTGAACAAGCGAGGCGCACGTGAGATCAGCTGGCCTAGTGCCAATCACGTTAGACGCGATCCATGAACGTGAGAAGTGAGTATGTCGATGCAAATAGAGTTCGTCAAGAAACCGTGACATCATGTGTCATGCCGAATGTGCAAGCTAGCACTAGCGCTGCGTCCGGCACTGTAGTGAGAAAGGCGCACATGTTATAGCGACGGCTGATGCTTGTTAAATGTCAACGATGCTCTAGAAAACTATCGATGCAAGTCTGCTTGGTGGAAGGCAGCAGAAATTGGTGCTGATAAAAGATTCTGAAGCTAGCGTGCGGATGTGGGAACGCTGGTGGGAATCCAAGTTCGGAGATCTCTAGACGTCCATGGCATAGGAAATATATAGGGTTGCGGCAGGCGCACATTGCCACAGGTACAGAAGGATTTGCGCTTGTGCATCACCGTGCCTGCGGCAAACTACGCAATCTCGAGAATTTGCCGGGCTACAGCTCGCCACGCATATGCGTATATGCTTCGTTTGCAGGCCGTCACAAGTTGTGACGCACAGCGCACATGCATACCATGATAGTAACCACGACGGTTCAGGTCTATGTCGACACATCGAGGTTGATCATCAGGCACTCAGTGAGAACGACGTGGAATGCGTCATACGGTTGTGGTGCCAGATTGCCCAGCCGTGGCACGCAGTACGCACTGCAGCCACCAGCTGGCTCACAGTCTGCGGATGTTGCTACCTAGCCCGGGTGCCCGACAGTATAAAAGCATGCGCAAGGTTCGTGGGCCGCCCTTGCTGTCGACTTGCTGCAACAAACATATTCTAATTAAGATTCTAATTTCGGCTCAAGAAAAACATTCCAATACTCCAAAGTCCTACTTCCCGTTCGATCGACAGCGCCATGGCTATGTACGCCCCCGTCCATGTTGTCGACATGACACACGATGTTCGCTCAGGTCGATGCCGCTTTGGCCTCATGCCCCATGTCGTGACAGCCTAGCTCGTGTGCAGGATCTACGCAACAGGCCCGATGCCCATCCACATGACCGCCATGGCCCCAGTAAAGACTGCAGCCGACATCGAGGGCAAGCGCAACCACGACGATCTTCTGCTGGTGGCCACCGTCCTCCATGCTGCTACCCAGCTCGGTTCGCTGCAGCTCATCGCCAAGGGAGTCAAGGAAGGCGAGGGCAACGAGGGTGACGTACGTCAGGGCGCTCGCTACGACGGTGACGAGGGCGACACGGAGGTGAAGGGTCACGAGGGCGACGAAGGGCTGAACGGTGACGAGGGCAGCGAGGGCGGCGAGGGCAGCGAAGGGGCGAGGGGTGACGAGGGTGACGAGGGCAACGAAGGGGTGAGGGGTGACGAGGGCATCGAAGGGGCGAGGGGTGACGAGGGAGGCGAGGGCAACGAAGAGGTGAGGGGTGACGAAGGCGACGAAGGGGTGAAGGGTGACGAGGGTGACGAGGGCAACGAAGAGGTGAAGGGTGGTAAAGGCGATGTGGATGCCAGCGGTGTGTATGATGCCAAGGTGGCCTGGCCTAGCCCTGCCAGTGCACAGTCGAGTGAGATCCAGGTGGCCACGCTGTGTGGTGTGCCGCTGCTGACGTCTCAGGGGTCCGCTTCCACGCCCCGCAGCAGCGCCAGTGTGCAGATTGACAGCATCTGTGGAGTGCCACTGTTTCGGAGCCCCGCCGGATCCTGTGCCAGTGGTCCACTGCCAGTTGGGGATATTCTAGGCATTCCAGTGTTTGGGGCAGGATACAAGGCCGCTCGTGTGGAGGGCCAGGTTGATTACGAGGGGGGACCCACTGTCTTTGATGCCAGGATCGAGGAGGCCATAGCTGAGCACTTCCCGCATCTGTGATGTGTAGTACACCGCTGTAATTAACACACACAATGCCACTGCCCATGCTTCCCGCATGATCACATTCTGTTTTCACCAGATGATCATGAAGACGGACACGACCTGCTGCATCTTCAACTACACATGTCTGTGCAACACAATCATGACTGGCAGCAGCGGTACAACATTCGTTTCCATGTGCACTGCTTGAGTCTGCACCATTGGCTGCTCTGCATCCCTGTGATTCCTGAGAAAGATGTGGACCGCACCACGGTGTCAGCTGCAAGTCCCCAATCACAGCATTGACACCATGACGCCAACCTGGACAGCATCAGGCATCAAGCATTTAAAGCCTGTACAGCCATCTACTGGGGACATCTCCAACATGCTACCTCAATGGCCCTACTGTCTGCATTGACTTGCACTTTCCGGTGATATCACAAACGGGAAAGGGCAACATGTGCTGCTCAGTGTACCACCGGACAACGTAGTGTAGTGTCCTGAATCCAGGGGCACATACACAATTCTGGCCTGACCGAAAAAGTCAGAGGAGTGACGATCAGCAAAAGGACAAGAGCAGATCGCCTGACTCGTTGCTGGCAGAGGCTGTCTAGAACAAGAAGTACAGCGGGTTGATAGTCGCACACAGTGTTACCGACATCCTCCCTGGACCATCTCCAGTGTTAACAGCCCAGTATCCTCCTGAAATTTACATAGTCAGACATGAGCACGCCTTCAGCGCGGCATCTTCAGCTAACGATAGGCGTTGACTCGGCCATGCTCAAAGCTGTACCAAGCTGGTCAGTCCAGCTTCAGCCGTGTGGCCGTCGACTACTTCAGAGACATGTGAAGAGATTAAATTTTAGAATAAAAGAATCTGACGAGCAAAACAGAGCATCGGTGCCACGTTTGGCACAATTGTGCAACGCTAGCTGCATCCTTACTACACTGATGAGCACGACTTCAGTGCGCAAATCTTCAGGGCGGAGTGTGTAACTGTTTTCAGCGCTTCACCCGCTTCAGACCCTTCAACCTGGTCCGGCATGCTCCGTCCAGGAGAGTGCCTCCTGTCGCCATGTGTCTGCATTCCTCCGTCCGACTCCGGCGCCACGCGCGTCGCGTCAAAGCCGAGGTGTAAAAGTCCAATCGTGCAGGCGTGCCTGTCCCTGTTCCTCAGATGAAGTGCAGCGGCTTATACGTTGCAATTACCAATGCTGTCGAAGTACCCGAGTGTAAGAAACACAGAGTTGTCACGTCACAGAGGCAGACGATTGTGTTTTGAAGGCATAGATAACTCCTACCACTTGGAGTTGACCTTTGCTGTCATGGCTGGCACTGGCTCAGCTATTGCTCTGGCTTCAGCGCTGTTTCTCGTTGACGAACACAACGCAGAGTGCATACTGTTGCCTCAAACAGCTTGGGAGCGACCGTCTCTTGTGAAGAGCAATTTCATCCACAGTCTGCCCACCAGGATGTTCCATAGACTTGTGAAGCAGGTACGCTGTCACAATGTCTCCGTACTGCAGCATCGCCATCTCCTGCACTTTCTGCCAGCAACACCTCCGCTCTTTCGGTCATATGTCCAAGGCTTTGCTTCCAGGTAAGCCGGAGGTCTGCAATGACAGGTATTGAGCGATAGCCTAGTTGCTAGCCCAATTTTCCGGTGTCAGTGGTGTCCATCACTTTTAGACAGGTGCCAGCCCGCTTGCCAAGTTTCACCTGAAGCGCCGCAGCAACGTATTGCAGCTGGTCCGCTTATCTGCTCAAGGCCGGCCGTGCTGAGGCCAAGGTGCGGGTTCCCTGACTGTGGCGGTCGGACCGCCAGTGCAGCTGCAGCAGTCAGCGTGCACCGTCCATGCAGATGCAGGCGGCAGCGTGCGCAGTCCATCGCCAGCGTGCTTTTGACATCACCATGCTGTGGGGTACTCACTGGTCCGTGGTGAGCCGTGGAGGTGCTGGACGGCTCTGCTGTGTGACAAAGCTTCTGTGTGGTCTATGCCGCATGGAGCCCCTCGTTGCCTGAGTGGGTGTGACACTGCGGTGAGCTCATACAGTCAGAACAGAGTGCATATAGCCTGTACAAGCTGCTAGTGCATGCGTACAGTCTGCAAGGCGATAAATGATGCCGTAACTGTGCTACAGTGCGCGCAGACCTTTTTGTGCGGACATGCTTGTACTTTAAGGACAGCGGTGCGGCTCAAGAGTCGTGATAGTTCAGTCGCACACCTGAACTGAGAGGGCTTACGACATGTACACAGGGCTAACATGCGGTGGAACAGGATGCAGCCTCCACTACTCAAAGGTTACACTGCATATCTCTCACTGGATCAGCTTGTGTTACCCCTGCTACACTTGCACCCTATTCAGCGTTCTGGACCAATTCTACTAGCACACTACGGCTGGGCTACCATCATCTCCGGTCCCTGGCGTTGCTGTGTGGCTCGGCGGTGGCATGCACCCCTGCATGCGGTGGATCTTGAGGCCTCTGCGGACTGCCTGCGGCTGTTGCGAAGGCTTTCGCGGCGGCGGTGGTGGTGTCCCGTGCCACTGAGGGTTCATGAGAGTGAGCATCGTCGGCAGCGTGGGCAGCCCACGGCGCTGCATGCGGGGCAGAGCGCCAGGGGGGTTGACGGGGACAGCCGCGTACACGCATCCGTCTTGGGCTCTCCACAAGTAGCATGGCCCGGGAGCAGGTGGCAGCATGTATGCGTGTTGAGCAGCAGCCGTCGGGGGAGGAGGGCGTCGGCGTTCGGCGGCAGTCATTGGCGGGGGAGGTGTGGAGGGGGGGTGCGGTCTGAGCCCTGAGGGCCGAGCTCCGGGGGGGGTCTGTGACGCGGCAGCCGGCGCTGGCGGTGGTGGTGCGGAAGGAGGGCGGGGGATATACTCAGGCTTCTGTGGGGAAGGCGTCTCGTGCTTGGATATTGTGGCTAATTCTTCTTCAGAGCCTGAGGCTCCAGCAGCGACACGGCCCCGGCCACGGCCACGGCCTCGCCCCCGGCAGCCACGACGGCGCCCACGGCGCACCACGGGCGTTGCATGCACTTGCTCTAGATGTTCGCCATCTTTGGCCGTGGTGCTTGCATCCGAATCGGGGCTTGTTGAGCCAGCTGAGGCATGGCCCTGATCATGATGTGCCAACACGTCCTCGCTGCAGCGCAGGGCTTTGCCGGCTGCACGGAGCAGGAAGTTCGTCTCGTCTGCCGGCAGGTACTTTGGGGGTCGGCTGACGTCAACCATCGTGCAGATCGACCTGAACAAGCGAGGCGCACGTGAGATCAGCTGGCCTAGTGCCAATCACGTTAGACGCGATCCATGAACGTGAGAAGTGAGTATGTCGATGCAAATAGAGTTCGTCAAGAAACCGTGACATCATGTGTCATGCCGAATGTGCAAGCTAGCACTAGCGCTGCGTCCGGCACTGTAGTGAGAAAGGCGCACATGTTATAGCGACGGCTGATGCTTGTTAAATGTCAACGATGCTCTAGAAAACTATCGATGCAAGTCTGCTTGGTGGAAGGCAGCAGAAATTGGTGCTGATAAAAGATTCTGAAGCTAGCGTGCGGATGTGGGAACGCTGGTGGGAATCCAAGTTCGGAGATCTCTAGACGTCCATGGCATAGGAAATATATAGGGTTGCGGCAGGCGCACATTGCCACAGGTACAGAAGGATTTGCGCTTGTGCATCACCGTGCCTGCGGCAAACTACGCAATCTCGAGAATTTGCCGGGCTACAGCTCGCCACGCATATGCGTATATGCTTCGTTTGCAGGCCGTCACAAGTTGTGACGCACAGCGCACATGCATACCATGATAGTAACCACGACGGTTCAGGTCTATGTCGACACATCGAGGTTGATCATCAGGCACTCAGTGAGAACGACGTGGAATGCGTCATACGGTTGTGGTGCCAGATTGCCCAGCCGTGGCACGCAGTACGCACTGCAGCCACCAGCTGGCTCACAGTCTGCGGATGTTGCTACCTAGCCCGGGTGCCCGACAGTATAAAAGCATGCGCAAGGTTCGTGGGCCGCCCTTGCTGTCGACTTGCTGCAACAAACATATTCTAATTAAGATTCTAATTTCGGCTCAAGAAAAACATTCCAATACTCCAAAGTCCTACTTCCCGTTCGATCGACAGCGCCATGGCTATGTACGCCCCCGTCCATGTTGTCGACATGACACACGATGTTCGCTCAGGTCGATGCCGCTTTGGCCTCATGCCCCATGTCGTGACAGCCTAGCTCGTGTGCAGGATCTACGCAACAGGCCCGATGCCCATCCACATGACCGCCATGGCCCCAGTAAAGACTGCAGCCGACATCGAGGGCAAGCGCAACCACGACGATCTTCTGCTGGTGGCCACCGTCCTCCATGCTGCTACCCAGCTCGGTTCGCTGCAGCTCATCGCCAAGGGAGTCAAGGAAGGCGAGGGCAACGAGGGTGACGTACGTCAGGGCGCTCGCTACGACGGTGACGAGGGCGACACGGAGGTGAAGGGTCACGAGGGCGACGAAGGGCTGAACGGTGACGAGGGCAGCGAGGGCGGCGAGGGCAGCGAAGGGGCGAGGGGTGACGAGGGTGACGAGGGCAACGAAGGGGTGAGGGGTGACGAGGGCATCGAAGGGGCGAGGGGTGACGAGGGAGGCGAGGGCAACGAAGAGGTGAGGGGTGACGAAGGCGACGAAGGGGTGAAGGGTGACGAGGGTGACGAGGGCAACGAAGAGGTGAAGGGTGGTAAAGGCGATGTGGATGCCAGCGGTGTGTATGATGCCAAGGTGGCCTGGCCTAGCCCTGCCAGTGCACAGTCGAGTGAGATCCAGGTGGCCACGCTGTGTGGTGTGCCGCTGCTGACGTCTCAGGGGTCCGCTTCCACGCCCCGCAGCAGCGCCAGTGTGCAGATTGACAGCATCTGTGGAGTGCCACTGTTTCGGAGCCCCGCCGGATCCTGTGCCAGTGGTCCACTGCCAGTTGGGGATATTCTAGGCATTCCAGTGTTTGGGGCAGGATACAAGGCCGCTCGTGTGGAGGGCCAGGTTGATTACGAGGGGGGACCCACTGTCTTTGATGCCAGGATCGAGGAGGCCATAGCTGAGCACTTCCCGCATCTGTGATGTGTAGTACACCGCTGTAATTAACACACACAATGCCACTGCCCATGCTTCCCGCATGATCACATTCTGTTTTCACCAGATGATCATGAAGACGGACACGACCTGCTGCATCTTCAACTACACATGTCTGTGCAACACAATCATGACTGGCAGCAGCGGTACAACATTCGTTTCCATGTGCACTGCTTGAGTCTGCACCATTGGCTGCTCTGCATCCCTGTGATTCCTGAGAAAGATGTGGACCGCACCACGGTGTCAGCTGCAAGTCCCCAATCACAGCATTGACACCATGACGCCAACCTGGACAGCATCAGGCATCAAGCATTTAAAGCCTGTACAGCCATCTACTGGGGACATCTCCAACATGCTACCTCAATGGCCCTACTGTCTGCATTGACTTGCACTTTCCGGTGATATCACAAACGGGAAAGGGCAACATGTGCTGCTCAGTGTACCACCGGACAACGTAGTGTAGTGTCCTGAATCCAGGGGCACATACACAATTCTGGCCTGACCGAAAAAGTCAGAGGAGTGACGATCAGCAAAAGGACAAGAGCAGATCGCCTGACTCGTTGCTGGCAGAGGCTGTCTAGAACAAGAAGTACAGCGGGTTGATAGTCGCACACAGTGTTACCGACATCCTCCCTGGACCATCTCCAGTGTTAACAGCCCAGTATCCTCCTGAAATTTACATAGTCAGACATGAGCACGCCTTCAGCGCGGCATCTTCAGCTAACGATAGGCGTTGACTCGGCCATGCTCAAAGCTGTACCAAGCTGGTCAGTCCAGCTTCAGCCGTGTGGCCGTCGACTACTTCAGAGACATGTGAAGAGATTAAATTTTAGAATAAAAGAATCTGACGAGCAAAACAGAGCATCGGTGCCACGTTTGGCACAATTGTGCAACGCTAGCTGCATCCTTACTACACTGATGAGCACGACTTCAGTGCGCAAATCTTCAGGGCGGAGTGTGTAACTGTTTTCAGCGCTTCACCCGCTTCAGACCCTTCAACCTGGTCCGGCATGCTCCGTCCAGGAGAGTGCCTCCTGTCGCCATGTGTCTGCATTCCTCCGTCCGACTCCGGCGCCACGCGCGTCGCGTCAAAGCCGAGGTGTAAAAGTCCAATCGTGCAGGCGTGCCTGTCCCTGTTCCTCAGATGAAGTGCAGCGGCTTATACGTTGCAATTACCAATGCTGTCGAAGTACCCGAGTGTAAGAAACACAGAGTTGTCACGTCACAGAGGCAGACGATTGTGTTTTGAAGGCATAGATAACTCCTACCACTTGGAGTTGACCTTTGCTGTCATGGCTGGCACTGGCTCAGCTATTGCTCTGGCTTCAGCGCTGTTTCTCGTTGACGAACACAACGCAGAGTGCATACTGTTGCCTCAAACAGCTTGGGAGCGACCGTCTCTTGTGAAGAGCAATTTCATCCACAGTCTGCCCACCAGGATGTTCCATAGACTTGTGAAGCAGGTACGCTGTCACAATGTCTCCGTACTGCAGCATCGCCATCTCCTGCACTTTCTGCCAGCAACACCTCCGCTCTTTCGGTCATATGTCCAAGGCTTTGCTTCCAGGTAAGCCGGAGGTCTGCAATGACAGGTATTGAGCGATAGCCTAGTTGCTAGCCCAATTTTCCGGTGTCAGTGGTGTCCATCACTTTTAGACAGGTGCCAGCCCGCTTGCCAAGTTTCACCTGAAGCGCCGCAGCAACGTATTGCAGCTGGTCCGCTTATCTGCTCAAGGCCGGCCGTGCTGAGGCCAAGGTGCGGGTTCCCTGACTGTGGCGGTCGGACCGCCAGTGCAGCTGCAGCAGTCAGCGTGCACCGTCCATGCAGATGCAGGCGGCAGCGTGCGCAGTCCATCGCCAGCGTGCTTTTGACATCACCATGCTGTGGGGTACTCACTGGTCCGTGGTGAGCCGTGGAGGTGCTGGACGGCTCTGCTGTGTGACAAAGCTTCTGTGTGGTCTATGCCGCATGGAGCCCCTCGTTGCCTGAGTGGGTGTGACACTGCGGTGAGCTCATACAGTCAGAACAGAGTGCATATAGCCTGTACAAGCTGCTAGTGCATGCGTACAGTCTGCAAGGCGATAAATGATGCCGTAACTGTGCTACAGTGCGCGCAGACCTTTTTGTGCGGACATGCTTGTACTTTAAGGACAGCGGTGCGGCTCAAGAGTCGTGATAGTTCAGTCGCACACCTGAACTGAGAGGGCTTACGACATGTACACAGGGCTAACATGCGGTGGAACAGGATGCAGCCTCCACTACTCAAAGGTTACACTGCATATCTCTCACTGGATCAGCTTGTGTTACCCCTGCTACACTTGCACCCTATTCAGCGTTCTGGACCAATTCTACTAGCACACTACGGCTGGGCTACCATCATCTCCGGTCCCTGGCGTTGCTGTGTGGCTCGGCGGTGGCATGCACCCCTGCATGCGGTGGATCTTGAGGCCTCTGCGGACTGCCTGCGGCTGTTGCGAAGGCTTTCGCGGCGGCGGTGGTGGTGTCCCGTGCCACTGAGGGTTCATGAGAGTGAGCATCGTCGGCAGCGTGGGCAGCCCACGGCGCTGCATGCGGGGCAGAGCGCCAGGGGGGTTGACGGGGACAGCCGCGTACACGCATCCGTCTTGGGCTCTCCACAAGTAGCATGGCCCGGGAGCAGGTGGCAGCATGTATGCGTGTTGAGCAGCAGCCGTCGGGGGAGGAGGGCGTCGGCGTTCGGCGGCAGTCATTGGCGGGGGAGGTGTGGAGGGGGGGTGCGGTCTGAGCCCTGAGGGCCGAGCTCCGGGGGGGGTCTGTGACGCGGCAGCCGGCGCTGGCGGTGGTGGTGCGGAAGGGGGGCGGGGGATATACTCAGGCTTCTGTGGGGAAGGCGTCTCGTGCTTGGATATTGTGGCTAATTCTTCTTCAGAGCCTGAGGCTCCAGCAGCGACACGGCCCCGGCCACGGCCACGGCCTCGCCCCCGGCAGCCACGACGGCGCCCACGGCGCACCACGGGCGTTGCATGCACTTGCTCTAGATGTTCGCCATCTTTGGCCGTGGTGCTTGCATCCGAATCGGGGCTTGTTGAGCCAGCTGAGGCATGGCCCTGATCATGATGTGCCAACACGTCCTCGCTGCAGCGCAGGGCTTTGCCGGCTGCACGGAGCAGGAAGTTCGTCTCGTCTGCCGGCAGGTACTTTGGGGGTCGGCTGACGTCAACCATCGTGCAGATCGACCTGAACAAGCGAGGCGCACGTGAGATCAGCTGGCCTAGTGCCAATCACGTTAGACGCGATCCATGAACGTGAGAAGTGAGTATGTCGATGCAAATAGAGTTCGTCAAGAAACCGTGACATCATGTGTCATGCCGAATGTGCAAGCTAGCACTAGCGCTGCGTCCGGCACTGTAGTGAGAAAGGCGCACATGTTATAGCGACGGCTGATGCTTGTTAAATGTCAACGATGCTCTAGAAAACTATCGATGCAAGTCTGCTTGGTGGAAGGCAGCAGAAATTGGTGCTGATAAAAGATTCTGAAGCTAGCGTGCGGATGTGGGAACGCTGGTGGGAATCCAAGTTCGGAGATCTCTAGACGTCCATGGCATAGGAAATATATAGGGTTGCGGCAGGCGCACATTGCCACAGGTACAGAAGGATTTGCGCTTGTGCATCACCGTGCCTGCGGCAAACTACGCAATCTCGAGAATTTGCCGGGCTACAGCTCGCCACGCATATGCGTATATGCTTCGTTTGCAGGCCGTCACAAGTTGTGACGCACAGCGCACATGCATACCATGATAGTAACCACGACGGTTCAGGTCTATGTCGACACATCGAGGTTGATCATCAGGCACTCAGTGAGAACGACGTGGAATGCGTCATACGGTTGTGGTGCCAGATTGCCCAGCCGTGGCACGCAGTACGCACTGCAGCCACCAGCTGGCTCACAGTCTGCGGATGTTGCTACCTAGCCCGGGTGCCCGACAGTATAAAAGCATGCGCAAGGTTCGTGGGCCGCCCTTGCTGTCGACTTGCTGCAACAAACATATTCTAATTAAGATTCTAATTTCGGCTCAAGAAAAACATTCCAATACTCCAAAGTCCTACTTCCCGTTCGATCGACAGCGCCATGGCTATGTACGCCCCCGTCCATGTTGTCGACATGACACACGATGTTCGCTCAGGTCGATGCCGCTTTGGCCTCATGCCCCATGTCGTGACAGCCTAGCTCGTGTGCAGGATCTACGCAACAGGCCCGATGCCCATCCACATGACCGCCATGGCCCCAGTAAAGACTGCAGCCGACATCGAGGGCAAGCGCAACCACGACGATCTTCTGCTGGTGGCCACCGTCCTCCATGCTGCTACCCAGCTCGGTTCGCTGCAGCTCATCGCCAAGGGAGTCAAGGAAGGCGAGGGCAACGAGGGTGACGTACGTCAGGGCGCTCGCTACGACGGTGACGAGGGCGACACGGAGGTGAAGGGTCACGAGGGCGACGAAGGGCTGAACGGTGACGAGGGCAGCGAGGGCGGCGAGGGCAGCGAAGGGGCGAGGGGTGACGAGGGTGACGAGGGCAACGAAGGGGTGAGGGGTGACGAGGGCATCGAAGGGGCGAGGGGTGACGAGGGAGGCGAGGGCAACGAAGAGGTGAGGGGTGACGAAGGCGACGAAGGGGTGAAGGGTGACGAGGGTGACGAGGGCAACGAAGAGGTGAAGGGTGGTAAAGGCGATGTGGATGCCAGCGGTGTGTATGATGCCAAGGTGGCCTGGCCTAGCCCTGCCAGTGCACAGTCGAGTGAGATCCAGGTGGCCACGCTGTGTGGTGTGCCGCTGCTGACGTCTCAGGGGTCCGCTTCCACGCCCCGCAGCAGCGCCAGTGTGCAGATTGACAGCATCTGTGGAGTGCCACTGTTTCGGAGCCCCGCCGGATCCTGTGCCAGTGGTCCACTGCCAGTTGGGGATATTCTAGGCATTCCAGTGTTTGGGGCAGGATACAAGGCCGCTCGTGTGGAGGGCCAGGTTGATTACGAGGGGGGACCCACTGTCTTTGATGCCAGGATCGAGGAGGCCATAGCTGAGCACTTCCCGCATCTGTGATGTGTAGTACACCGCTGTAATTAACACACACAATGCCACTGCCCATGCTTCCCGCATGATCACATTCTGTTTTCACCAGATGATCATGAAGACGGACACGACCTGCTGCATCTTCAACTACACATGTCTGTGCAACACAATCATGACTGGCAGCAGCGGTACAACATTCGTTTCCATGTGCACTGCTTGAGTCTGCACCATTGGCTGCTCTGCATCCCTGTGATTCCTGAGAAAGATGTGGACCGCACCACGGTGTCAGCTGCAAGTCCCCAATCACAGCATTGACACCATGACGCCAACCTGGACAGCATCAGGCATCAAGCATTTAAAGCCTGTACAGCCATCTACTGGGGACATCTCCAACATGCTACCTCAATGGCCCTACTGTCTGCATTGACTTGCACTTTCCGGTGATATCACAAACGGGAAAGGGCAACATGTGCTGCTCAGTGTACCACCGGACAACGTAGTGTAGTGTCCTGAATCCAGGGGCACATACACAATTCTGGCCTGACCGAAAAAGTCAGAGGAGTGACGATCAGCAAAAGGACAAGAGCAGATCGCCTGACTCGTTGCTGGCAGAGGCTGTCTAGAACAAGAAGTACAGCGGGTTGATAGTCGCACACAGTGTTACCGACATCCTCCCTGGACCATCTCCAGTGTTAACAGCCCAGTATCCTCCTGAAATTTACATAGTCAGACATGAGCACGCCTTCAGCGCGGCATCTTCAGCTAACGATAGGCGTTGACTCGGCCATGCTCAAAGCTGTACCAAGCTGGTCAGTCCAGCTTCAGCCGTGTGGCCGTCGACTACTTCAGAGACATGTGAAGAGATTAAATTTTAGAATAAAAGAATCTGACGAGCAAAACAGAGCATCGGTGCCACGTTTGGCACAATTGTGCAACGCTAGCTGCATCCTTACTACACTGATGAGCACGACTTCAGTGCGCAAATCTTCAGGGCGGAGTGTGTAACTGTTTTCAGCGCTTCACCCGCTTCAGACCCTTCAACCTGGTCCGGCATGCTCCGTCCAGGAGAGTGCCTCCTGTCGCCATGTGTCTGCATTCCTCCGTCCGACTCCGGCGCCACGCGCGTCGCGTCAAAGCCGAGGTGTAAAAGTCCAATCGTGCAGGCGTGCCTGTCCCTGTTCCTCAGATGAAGTGCAGCGGCTTATACGTTGCAATTACCAATGCTGTCGAAGTACCCGAGTGTAAGAAACACAGAGTTGTCACGTCACAGAGGCAGACGATTGTGTTTTGAAGGCATAGATAACTCCTACCACTTGGAGTTGACCTTTGCTGTCATGGCTGGCACTGGCTCAGCTATTGCTCTGGCTTCAGCGCTGTTTCTCGTTGACGAACACAACGCAGAGTGCATACTGTTGCCTCAAACAGCTTGGGAGCGACCGTCTCTTGTGAAGAGCAATTTCATCCACAGTCTGCCCACCAGGATGTTCCATAGACTTGTGAAGCAGGTACGCTGTCACAATGTCTCCGTACTGCAGCATCGCCATCTCCTGCACTTTCTGCCAGCAACACCTCCGCTCTTTCGGTCATATGTCCAAGGCTTTGCTTCCAGGTAAGCCGGAGGTCTGCAATGACAGGTATTGAGCGATAGCCTAGTTGCTAGCCCAATTTTCCGGTGTCAGTGGTGTCCATCACTTTTAGACAGGTGCCAGCCCGCTTGCCAAGTTTCACCTGAAGCGCCGCAGCAACGTATTGCAGCTGGTCCGCTTATCTGCTCAAGGCCGGCCGTGCTGAGGCCAAGGTGCGGGTTCCCTGACTGTGGCGGTCGGACCGCCAGTGCAGCTGCAGCAGTCAGCGTGCACCGTCCATGCAGATGCAGGCGGCAGCGTGCGCAGTCCATCGCCAGCGTGCTTTTGACATCACCATGCTGTGGGGTACTCACTGGTCCGTGGTGAGCCGTGGAGGTGCTGGACGGCTCTGCTGTGTGACAAAGCTTCTGTGTGGTCTATGCCGCATGGAGCCCCTCGTTGCCTGAGTGGGTGTGACACTGCGGTGAGCTCATACAGTCAGAACAGAGTGCATATAGCCTGTACAAGCTGCTAGTGCATGCGTACAGTCTGCAAGGCGATAAATGATGCCGTAACTGTGCTACAGTGCGCGCAGACCTTTTTGTGCGGACATGCTTGTACTTTAAGGACAGCGGTGCGGCTCAAGAGTCGTGATAGTTCAGTCGCACACCTGAACTGAGAGGGCTTACGACATGTACACAGGGCTAACATGCGGTGGAACAGGATGCAGCCTCCACTACTCAAAGGTTACACTGCATATCTCTCACTGGATCAGCTTGTGTTACCCCTGCTACACTTGCACCCTATTCAGCGTTCTGGACCAATTCTACTAGCACACTACGGCTGGGCTACCATCATCTCCGGTCCCTGGCGTTGCTGTGTGGCTCGGCGGTGGCATGCACCCCTGCATGCGGTGGATCTTGAGGCCTCTGCGGACTGCCTGCGGCTGTTGCGAAGGCTTTCGCGGCGGCGGTGGTGGTGTCCCGTGCCACTGAGGGTTCATGAGAGTGAGCATCGTCGGCAGCGTGGGCAGCCCACGGCGCTGCATGCGGGGCAGAGCGCCAGGGGGGTTGACGGGGACAGCCGCGTACACGCATCCGTCTTGGGCTCTCCACAAGTAGCATGGCCCGGGAGCAGGTGGCAGCATGTATGCGTGTTGAGCAGCAGCCGTCGGGGGAGGAGGGCGTCGGCGTTCGGCGGCAGTCATTGGCGGGGGAGGTGTGGAGGGGGGGTGCGGTCTGAGCCCTGAGGGCCGAGCTCCGGGGGGGGTCTGTGACGCGGCAGCCGGCGCTGGCGGTGGTGGTGCGGAAGGAGGGCGGGGGATATACTCAGGCTTCTGTGGGGAAGGCGTCTCGTGCTTGGATATTGTGGCTAATTCTTCTTCAGAGCCTGAGGCTCCAGCAGCGACACGGCCCCGGCCACGGCCACGGCCTCGCCCCCGGCAGCCACGACGGCGCCCACGGCGCACCACGGGCGTTGCATGCACTTGCTCTAGATGTTCGCCATCTTTGGCCGTGGTGCTTGCATCCGAATCGGGGCTTGTTGAGCCAGCTGAGGCATGGCCCTGATCATGATGTGCCAACACGTCCTCGCTGCAGCGCAGGGCTTTGCCGGCTGCACGGAGCAGGAAGTTCGTCTCGTCTGCCGGCAGGTACTTTGGGGGTCGGCTGACGTCAACCATCGTGCAGATCGACCTGA
The DNA here is from genome assembly GCA_023078555.1 of Ulva prolifera. Lineage (NCBI taxonomy): Eukaryota > Viridiplantae > Chlorophyta > Ulvophyceae > Ulvales > Ulvaceae > Ulva > Ulva prolifera. The sequence goes on along the minus strand of CM041203.1, from coordinate 2,444,284 downwards.
ACAAGCGAGGCGCACGTGAGATCAGCTGGCCTAGTGCCAATCACGTTAGACGCGATCCATGAACGTGAGAAGTGAGTATGTCGATGCAAATAGAGTTCGTCAAGAAACCGTGACATCATGTGTCATGCCGAATGTGCAAGCTAGCACTAGCGCTGCGTCCGGCACTGTAGTGAGAAAGGCGCACATGTTATAGCGACGGCTGATGCTTGTTAAATGTCAACGATGCTCTAGAAAACTATCGATGCAAGTCTGCTTGGTGGAAGGCAGCAGAAATTGGTGCTGATAAAAGATTCTGAAGCTAGCGTGCGGATGTGGGAACGCTGGTGGGAATCCAAGTTCGGAGATCTCTAGACGTCCATGGCATAGGAAATATATAGGGTTGCGGCAGGCGCACATTGCCACAGGTACAGAAGGATTTGCGCTTGTGCATCACCGTGCCTGCGGCAAACTACGCAATCTCGAGAATTTGCCGGGCTACAGCTCGCCACGCATATGCGTATATGCTTCGTTTGCAGGCCGTCACAAGTTGTGACGCACAGCGCACATGCATACCATGATAGTAACCACGACGGTTCAGGTCTATGTCGACACATCGAGGTTGATCATCAGGCACTCAGTGAGAACGACGTGGAATGCGTCATACGGTTGTGGTGCCAGATTGCCCAGCCGTGGCACGCAGTACGCACTGCAGCCACCAGCTGGCTCACAGTCTGCGGATGTTGCTACCTAGCCCGGGTGCCCGACAGTATAAAAGCATGCGCAAGGTTCGTGGGCCGCCCTTGCTGTCGACTTGCTGCAACAAACATATTCTAATTAAGATTCTAATTTCGGCTCAAGAAAAACATTCCAATACTCCAAAGTCCTACTTCCCGTTCGATCGACAGCGCCATGGCTATGTACGCCCCCGTCCATGTTGTCGACATGACACACGATGTTCGCTCAGGTCGATGCCGCTTTGGCCTCATGCCCCATGTCGTGACAGCCTAGCTCGTGTGCAGGATCTACGCAACAGGCCCGATGCCCATCCACATGACCGCCATGGCCCCAGTAAAGACTGCAGCCGACATCGAGGGCAAGCGCAACCACGACGATCTTCTGCTGGTGGCCACCGTCCTCCATGCTGCTACCCAGCTCATTACAAAAGAGTGAACGGGAGAAAACAAACACTGAAACCGAATCTCATCCGAATCAAATGCTGCTACCCAGCTCGGTTCGCTGCAGCTCATCGCCAAGGGAGTCAAGGAAGGCGAGGGCAACGAGGGTGACGTACGTCAGGGCGCTCGCTACGACGGTGACGAGGGCGACACGGAGGTGAAGGGTCACGAGGGCGACGAAGGGCTGAACGGTGACGAGGGCAGCGAGGGCGGCGAGGGCAGCGAAGGGGCGAGGGGTGACGAGGGTGACGAGGGCAACGAAGGGGTGAGGGGTGACGAGGGCATCGAAGGGGCGAGGGGTGACGAGGGAGGCGAGGGCAACGAAGAGGTGAGGGGTGACGAAGGCGACGAAGGGGTGAAGGGTGACGAGGGTGACGAGGGCAACGAAGAGGTGAAGGGTGGTAAAGGCGATGTGGATGCCAGCGGTGTGTATGATGCCAAGGTGGCCTGGCCTAGCCCTGCCAGTGCACAGTCGAGTGAGATCCAGGTGGCCACGCTGTGTGGTGTGCCGCTGCTGACGTCTCAGGGGTCCGCTTCCACGCCCCGCAGCAGCGCCAGTGTGCAGATTGACAGCATCTGTGGAGTGCCACTGTTTCGGAGCCCCGCCGGATCCTGTGCCAGTGGTCCACTGCCAGTTGGGGATATTCTAGGCATTCCAGTGTTCGGGGCAGGATACAAGGCCGCTCGTGTGGAGGGCCAGGTTGATTACGAGGGGGGACCCACTGTCTTTGATGCCAGGATCGAGGAGGCCATAGCTGAGCACTTCCCGCATCTGTGATGTGTAGTACACCGCTGTAACTAACACACACAATGCCACTGTCCATGCACCCAGCATGATCACTACTGTTCCTACCCCACTGTCATGCACATCTGAGAGGCGACTGACGTGATCTACTGCATGTGTATTACTTGTATAGTATTTCACTGACTCGATTGTCATTTGAATAACAATGATAAAAATCCGCTGCATCATGGTGTCTATACACATGTCCATGCTATGCAGCACTGCAATCACTGGGAACTGGATGCGCTGCGATCCACGTCCGTGAGAACAGCATCGTTGCATGCTACGCAGAGACCAGCTTGCTCATTGGTGGCTTTGGTTCACGAGGGGACATGAGACACAGGTGTACTGTGCCTGCATGTGCGTGATAACCTTATCCCTCAGATGAGCAGACAAACATCATGCAGTGTGACCTTCATGATCAGGACCTGCATGCAAGTACTGAACAATGGCGCCACCTTGCACAATTACCGTGCACCCGGCACCCACTCACTTCTTAGGTCAACGTCAGCCCAGGAAATTGCTGCATCTGCGCAGCATCCACCGGAGTGTCGTCGGCGTGTACGGCCTGGCTGGTAGTGCTGGATATGCCCAGCTGCCCTCGCTACGGCGTTTGCCTTGCAAGATTGCATGATGCCCCTCTCCAACGGTAGACTTGTGTTTTGCGCAGCCAACATGGACTTCTCACTGTGAGTCAACGCCAGCATGTACATGATGATAGCAAACTTGCCACCATCGTGCCACCAAACTTGCCACCATCGCAGGCGCTGGCGCAAACAAGTAGGTGTTCACTGACTTTATCAGGATGCAGCCCCCCCGCAGGCAGAGCACACTCCGCCACAGAGCCACAGATCCGAGACTGCACCTTCAGCACTGGCACAAACAGCAGTCACTCAGCCTTCACGTCTGCCCGCCGCAAGTCCAGTGAGGGAGGCTGAGCAGCGAGTGCTAGCTCAGGTGTAGTCGATGACCAGGCGTCTCTGATGCTCTCACAACAGGGCAGGTCTACACGGCAGGGGCAGCCAGCCCTGTGGTGCTGCCAGGAAGGACCCCGGAGCGCACAAGGCCGTGCTTTCAGCTGCTCAGAAGGGCCGGCCGAGCTCCGCGTTGGTGTCGCGGCGGAAGGCCTCGTACGTGGGGCAGCCTGTCGCCGGCTCCAGCAGCTCCACCCACCGCTGCCGCAGCGCCGCTCTCGTCGCCTCCGAGAGTGCGGCCTTGGGCGCCGTCCTCACCTTGCCCTGCACACACACCTCACAGGTGACAAGCCCGGGCACTGCAGGCTTGAAGCACGGTGATCAGCAGGGTTCTGTGGCCGTTCCAGCATGGATGTGGCGCCACGGCGGGCGCCTCATGCGCCGGCGTTGGTTGCAAACATTTGCGGATTGAAACTCGATTGCAAGCGACGAGGCAATTACGTCCGGCCCGTCGTGAGACCGCCGCGGTGCCCAGCTGAATGCAATCTCGCGGTTCAGCTCGCCGGCCGCAGTGTGATTCAGCTGCCAGGCCCACCCCCGCGCTGAGCCCGGTGGCGATCAGGGGCGGCGCACGAGGCTAGAGTACCGGTACCACCCACGCTACTGGCCGTGTGAGGAACCCTTTGCACCGACAGAGCGGCAGATATATATCTAGACCAGAACGCACACACAGATCACTCCGGTTTCTGGGCCTGACTGTAAGCCTTGCAACCCCCACAGAGATTGCCGCAGCAGTCAGATGTGACCACAGGTCAGCAACTCAAACCTGCTTCAGCCAAACAGGTTTACTTCAGCTTTCATGCAGCATGCATACGCTGGGGGCCCCCCAGTGGCACACATCGGACATGTGACGTGCGGCGGTTTCCCGCATGCTGCGCGTGCTGTGATGTGGCCATGCATGGCGACGGGGCGCAGGCAGGCGGGGGCGGGAGCGCACGTCGCCGCGGCCGGCGTCCGGCGGCAGCCCCGAGGCGGCGTTGCTGCGCTGCTTGAGGGGGTGGTCATCGTACTGCGAGAGGGCCGCGGCCATCGCCTCCTTGGAGGACTGCCGCAGGGCCACCTCCAGGAGGTCCCCTTCTAGCGGGATGCCGAGGAAGGCCGCGAGGAGCTCCACACACTCCCTCTTGTGCTGCACCACACCGAGCACACTGTCACACACTGCCGCCACCTCCCTCTGCACGTGCATGGGTTTGAGTGCTCGGCTGGTGTGGACGATCACCCAACGGAGCAGGACACGATGCACGGCAGATGTGGTCCCGTGAATTCGGAGTTGGCAATGTCCTCTTCAGAATACGGCTCAGTCAATTCAGGTCTACATTGGCTCTACTTTACGCGCCAGCAAGCCGCCCCCAGACTCACCCATGCAAAAGCGCACGCTGCCAAGCTGCAGTGGCGCTGGCTACGGTCGAGCACCCACGCCTCGCCACAGGTAAGCTCGCAGGTGTGCGAGTGGCCTCAATCCTGCATCAGGGCAGCCACCTTCGGCCACCGGACGGCCACAGTTGCGGGAATACGCCGGGCACCGTGGACGTGCTGTGGGTTGCAGCACACAGCATGCGCGCAGCATGCGTGCGGCCGTCGACATCTGAAGCGAGCGCAGACGCAGGCGCTACACTGCTGGGCTGCCAGGCCCGATGACAAAGGGCGCTTCATGTTTCGCTGTGATTAACAGCCCCGATCGCTTCATGTTTTGTTGTGATTAACAGCCCTGATCGCAAACCATGGACGCGATCCCTCTCGGGGGGGCACACCTGGACGAGATCTTCATAGAAGAGGAAGAGCATGTTGGGCTTGGAGCGGAGCGGGAGCCAGGACAGCAGGTGGTGCCAGATGGACGGCCGCTCAGTCTTTTCCCGGGGCTCCCCTGCTGCCAGGTACACTCCATGCACAAACTCCTCCGCCTGCACGAGCACCCCTGGTGTCGTCTACTGTTCTGGTGCACCGGTGTCAATACCTGCACACCTGCTGCGGAGGCTGCTGCCCTAAAGGCTGGAAATCCCAGGGCAAATGCCTGGCAGACTTGTCCGAGACACGTAGATCAGCTGGGTGCAAGGCCGCACAACAAGATCGAGTCGCTTCCTTGCTTTCAGGGCGGTCCCCTCACAAGCAGAGCAGCAGGTTCAACACGTGGCCAAGCCCAAAAAGAACACACTGCCGGACGCGATCGGGCTGCAGCCAATCACACCGCAACACATTCCACAGCAATCGTGTGTGACTGGCAGCGCAGCTGGCATGCAAGGCGGTGGCAGCCGAGTGCGCACCGTGAGTTCTCCCCGAGGAAATATCCAGCCATCCATGAAGTGGTAGAGTGAGGTTGCGACCTGCACACACCACCAGGCAGTGTGGGCAGCAGCAGGAAAGAAAGCAGGTATGGTGAGGCCTGCAGTGCTTGGACTAGAGCAGCTGAAGTGGTAGTATGCCAGGAGCAGTGGTAGTTGATGATCATGATCAGGCACGGATGAGCTGAGGGGGTCTGCATGTAAAGTAAAGTAAATCTAATTTTTTTCTTAATTTACTGAGCTGTATCCTGTATTGGACATTGGCAACTCCGAATTCACCGGCCCACATATGCCAAAGGGGTAAATCACCTGGAAACCCCCCTCAGACGACCGTACGCAACTCACATGCATGTGCTCAGCGCCCACCCCTTGGGCCTGTCCATGCTGCACGCTTCACTAAAGGAAAGTAAATCTGAATTTACTGAGCCATATCCTGAAGAGGACATTGAAGACTCTGATGTCGTGGGACCCCATATGCCGAAGGGATAAACCACCCAAGAACCCCCGTACGGTCCGTGCACAACTTAGAGTCAAGTGCCGACCTACGCAAGCAGTGGAAATATGCAATCGTGTCTTGTGTGAGTTTGCTACCGCCGTGCATGGGTAGCCTGGGACATCAGCTGCCAGCATAGCGCGGTGGAAGGGCCGCGTACGTTCTGGGTCAGAAGTGCAGCTACTGGGGACAGACAGCACAAGGCTGCCACTGCTTGTATGAGGGGCAACACGGCACAGGTGAACGCGCTCAAGGCTCCTGCACACGTGTCGATACAGAACTCCTCTCCACACCAGCATTCACAGGAGCTGATCTGCACGGGTTGGAATGTGCAGAGGAGACATCACACATGCGGCAGCCTGAAGGCACTGCTTCACTCGATCGATGCACGAGCTGAGAAGCGCACGTCCACTGGATCCCGGATGACGTAGATGTACTTGCAGTAGTCTTGGAAGCCACCAGGGCACCAAGGCTGCCAGCGGTGTGTCTTGAAGGCACGAAGGCAGCCTGGCTGGGGGGCGTCCAGGTCCTCGTAGCCGTAGGCGTGATGCAGCTCGATGAATGGGATGACGAGGCTGATCTCTTCAAACGACATGTCGCCTCCAGTGCGCAAGCTCTGGACAATCTACAGCGGGGCAGTGACTCGGCATCCTTGCACAGGTACAGTGCTTCGCCTCGGTTGATTTGTATCTACACTGCAAGTGTCCACGATGGCATGTCGACGCTGTGTCCCATGCTCCATTGATGTCAAAGCGGCATAACCATGCTACACTGCTCAAAGGCTACATCTGAATCTGGTGCGGTAGCGGTGAGGCTCGTGCCTGCTGCATCATTGTGGTGCCGCACTTTGGAGGAGTACAGATGAACACATCCCCTGCTTTAGGCTTGAACGTCTCGCACTGCCCCGTTCCAGCACTGGCGGTCAATGTGATTGATCTTAACTTCTCCACAGAAACAGGCATTGTCAGTCAGTGATCGTCGGGGGAGGGACGATCTCGTTGCTGCTTCAAGTTGATGGTGCTTCCTGCATTCCTCCCACTTGGATGGGATACAGGTCCTCAAGCGCACCCGACCGCAAAGGATTAGCCGCTTCAGCACATAATGACGAGCATACGATATCTGTTTCAGAGTGCGGTAGGACGATGAACAAGCATGTCGCTACTTTGTGCGGACGAGCTGAGAAAGCTTCGATGATTGCCCCTCAATAACACCACGCGGGTGCGTTGTCGAGCAGAGTCAGGCATCATTTGTGATATACACTGCACTGCACTGTCGCGCTGTGCCTGGTAGCCTTGCTCGAGAATTCATCGCGAAAGTGGGGGGTTCTGTGGGGAGGAACCGTGTTGGCGAAGCGTGTCGTGGTTCTTGCATCCACCCATAGCCACCCGCCGGTGTTGCCGGTCATACAACGTTCATCTGCTGACTCCTCAGCTGGAACATACGCTCACCTTGATCTGACATCCCCAAGGCATCACCGCCGTCCAGATATGCTGGTTGTCTCGGATACGCTCACAGGCTCTCACGCCCACGGCCATTCAGATGCCCCTATGTTCTATGTTCTCTCACATACAGCTGCACCAAGCACATGTCCACCTGCATATCCATGCTTCAATATCATACAACGATCAGCGTAATCCCACCGTACGGGACATGTGTGGTGGCCAGGTGTGAGCGAACAGCACCAGAGAGGCACTTGAGCGTCAGCTGGTTCAGAGTTAGGCAAAAGGTCTCTGACATGACCGCACTCTGATGCTGCATACCCATGCCATAGGCATAGTCGTGCAATGTACCCGTGATTTTCCACACATCACCATGCACCCCATCTGTCTCCTGCACATTGTGGCGACAGCTTCGGCATTCCAAGCACACCTACAACGACAGCGTGGAGCAATAAAACTTGCCCTTGGTGTGGCAATCATGGGGACACTTGATGAGTCTGGCAGGCGCAGTTACAGTGTTTAACATCATGAGACCAGTTGGCTGCATGATGCAGACGATGTCTATGCTGCACCAGTCGCACGCAGTCCTGACTTGAGCAATCACCAGCCAATGCAAACGCATGCCAACACTGTTGCCATCGAAAGATGAACACGGCCAGAGCCAGTGTGTTTGGTCCTACATCATTCAAGCACTTCATGGGTTATTCACCGAACCCGGCCGGCTCCACCACGATAAGAGCTACACTAATCAGCCACAAAATACCGCAAGGACCGCGGCTTCAGCTATGCTCTGGCAACACCTCGCCAGGTCACACGCACAAAACACCTCAACATTCGCAGGGCGTGCCTTCGCCGCCCCAACCTCCTCCCTACACAGCACCACACCAACCTGCACAAGCGCGGACGTCCATCGCCGCCGCTACATCCCGGAACAGCAGTACCTGTCACATGCAGCACTACTCTCAGCAGCCAGCAGCAGAAACACTTCAGCGCTGCTTCTCAGCTGCCCTATGGGCCGGAGCAGTGCAGTATGCGCGAGATCAGCGGGCCAGGAGCCTGACATCCCCCCTTGCGCCATTTCCCCGATAGCTAATGCTATCTTGGTAAGCTGATGGCTGGAAGGAGACGATGATGGGTGGCCATGGTTTACGAGTGCTTGGCTTGGAACTCCTTCATGAAGGCGACGAGGGCCTCGCAGCCCTCGCGCGGCATCGCGTTGTAGATCGACGCCCGCATGCCTCCGACGGAGCGGTGGCCCTTGAGCGTCTTCTGCACACACGCGAAACACAACCGTGATGCACCGGGCCGCGCGGTGCACATGACAATGATCCCATGGATGTGACATGCTTACACACATACATACATTTGTAGTTGCTCATGTGCAGTGCATGTGCCCACAGTGGGCGTGCACGGAACTGGTGAATGAGGGAGTGGATTTGCGAGTGAATTTCGAGCGACGCTCCGTGCCGAGCCTCTGCCCTTTGTAACTACATACGTACATGCTGAAATCCGACCATGCCCGGCCTCTGTCCTGTGCTAGTACATGCTCAAGATCATCATACCCGCACAACCCAAGAGGCAAGAACTTCACACACAATCTCTAGACGCGGGCTCTGAGACACAAACAACGCAGTGGACATGCAGGTAGAGGTGCGAAGAGAGGGGCAGGGGGGGGGTGCGGGGGAGAGCGCACCAGGTTGGCGGCGCTGGCCTCCTTGATGAACTCCGCCTCGAGGTCCGAGCTGGACGGAATCGTGAAGGGCACGTTCATGCATGAGCGCACCGCGGGGTCCACCGGCGAGCTGTAGAAGCCCCCGGACTCGGCGATCGCGTCGTAGATGAGCTTCGCCTGCATGGCGCCGTGGCACGTGTCGGGCTGGAGTGTGCCGTCGCGCGCTGGGTCGCGTGGTCCGCCGGTTGCACGAACGAGGGGTGTGCGCCGGCGCTTCACGCGCAATGCATGCGAGGCGGCAGATGAGACTGTGACATGACAGGGGAGGGGGACGCCGGCGGGTGTTGCAGATGGGCAGCCACAGCACACAGCGCACGCCATGCAAGAACGAAGGGAGCGACACGTGCACTGTGATGAATGTGCGCAGCATCAGGCGCACAGGGGCTCCGGTGCCAGTGGGTGAGGCCTGCTCGATACTGACACCAACACCACCCCCTCATCAGCTGCCTCCGCGCCAGCGACTGCAGCATCTGGACACGAGGGCCCCCCTGATGTGCTCACCATCTCTCATCAACATCCTGGAGTGCCGACGCCGTCACCCAGCACAGCACGCATCACACAGCACGCAGCAAACAGCACGCGAGGGGGGGGAGGCACCTTGGACTCGTTGCGCTCCTGCATGGCGGCGAGGCCGCCCTCGGCGAGGAGCTTCTTGAACACGAGGCCGCAGACGTAGATGCTCCAGCAGGGGGGGGTGTTGTACATGCTGTCGTTGTCGGCGGCGACCTTGTAGTCGAGCATCGTCGGGCAGACCTTCTGTGCGGCGCCGAGCAGGTCCTCGCGCACGATCACCATCGTCACGCCGGCGGGGCCCACGTTCTTCTGGGCACCTGCACGCCAGTGCCGGCTCATGTGCAGCGATCATGTGGAGTGGATCGGTGGAGTGAAAGAAGGGTTACAACAGGGCAAACACCGAGGCATGCGCCAGGGCCGACTCGAGTGCAAGGAGCGGGAGGATCTCATGAAAGCCTACTCAATACACTGAACTGTTATCATGGAAAAGCGCATGATCAATGTCAATATAACCAAAACCATTTTTGTGTCATTCATTTGAATGAAAGAACTAAAGGACAACAAGCATGATTTAATGTGACATGTTTTTCACCCCCCAATAAAAAAAAACCACATCAACATTGTTGTGTTCCATGAAGAAAAATCTTGAATAATTAATTCACACATGAAAAACATGAAACGAGAAACAAATCATGTTGTTGGGCCAGTCAGGGGACGCACCAGAGTAGATGACGCCGTATTTCGAGACATCAATGGGCTTGGAGAGGAAGTTGGAGGAAAAGTCGCCGACGAGGAGGCGGTCGCCGACGGCGGGCGCGCTCTTGAACTCGACGCCCTGGATCGTCTCGTTGTCGCAGTAGTGCACAAACTTGGAGCCCTCCGTGAGGTCCCACGACTCGGGGGCCGGGATGGACGCGTTGTCGCCCTGCACACACGCATGGGTCAGTGTGCTGTGCCAGGAGGGTCGCCGTGGACAGCCGCGAAACGGGGTCAGGTGCACAATGCGCTGCAGGTCCTGGAATGATGCCCCGGCAGTCCACGCAGGAGGTAGAGCGAGGACGGACACACGGCCAACAGAATGGCTGGCGACCGCTTGGGTCGTCCATACCAGGCCCAGCAGGCACAGCATGGTGTTGACACACACGGCCGATAACAGGGCTGGGCATCAATGTGGCCAGCGAGGCTGGCCCGACATGCACAGCATGCACAGGCTGGTCTTGCCGGCCTCAGGGTGTTCCGGGCCCGGGGAAATGTTGCTGGTTACGCGAGCGTCCATACAGGAAAGGAGCCAGCAAGACACGGGATTCGCTCGCCTGCTTCTGCCGGTGAGAATAGACATCAGGCATATTTGGTGAAGGCAGCTCTTTGGTGGAGCAGACAACGGCGGCGCCAAAGGGCGCAGTGCCTGGCGCGTGTTGCGTAACCGCGCTTGAACACATACAACAGTTCCAACAAATGCGGGTCTAATTCTCGGATGGCGGCTCTGAAAAGGCTGCGAGGCGGTCCAGCACGGGTGCGGGCGCACCTTGGCCGAGAGGTGGGCGCCGCAGAACTTCTCGCACTCCGCAATCGCCTTCTTCGACCACGAGCCGGTCACAATGTGGTCGATCGTGTCCTCGGGCGCCGCGAGGTTGAGAGGCACCGCCGCGAACTGCGTCGACGCGCCACCCTGCAGCATGCATGCACATCGCTCAGCGGCAGAGGAGAGGCGGTGCAGGAGTGGCGTCAGTGCAGTTGCGCAGGCACATGGGGGGGGGGGGGGCGGGGGGGGGGGGGGGGGGGGGGCGGGCGTGCCTGGACGAAGAGGACCTTGTAGTTGGAGGGGATGTCGAGGAGGGAGCGCAGGTCAGCCTCCGCCTCGGCGGCGATGCCGACGAACTCCTTGCCACGGTGGGACATCTCCATGACGCTCATGCCCGAGCCCTGCACTTTCGCACACAGCTGCGTGAGAGGGTGGTCTGCTGGGGGAGTCTGTGGCAATCCAGTGATATGGCCGCGATACCACTGGATTGCCGCAGAGTCTGACCTGTTGCTTGGGGCTACGGGATGCCATGCGGCACCTGCGATGAATCATGGTGCGGGGGCGTTGTTGAATCGTATGGCTGTGGCTTTGATGGGACGTGCGCGGTGAGGATTGGGCAGGGCAGGGGCGAGGCTGAGCTGAGGAGGGTGAGGTGACGGGTGCCTTCTGCGCACCTGCCAGTTGAGCATATCTGCCGAGCACTGCTCCAGCACGTCGACTGGGAGCATGGCTGGGCCAGCTGAGAAGTTGTAGACGCGGCCATGGGGCTGAGCCTGCACGCGGAAGGTGGTCAGCTGGATTGCTGGCACGCCGGCAGGTCCGGGTAGAGTGCTTGTGCACGCTGCGAAGATATGAGATTGGCAGGGAAACTCCAGTGCGAGGCACGCAGGCCCTTGTGAAACTGTAGCTACTCACGAAAGTATCGGACAGCTGGGCGCGGACGTAATGGCCGATGCCAGAGTGCGTCGCTTGACGGAGTTGACTGCCGCAGGCAACAGAGCCGGCACTGCCGATGAAATTCCGGGCGGCAGGCGTCGCGCGAAGCAATGTAGCGGACGCAATGCGAGTGAAAACGGTAGATGGCTTGTACATTTCTGATCGTTGCCTCGGCGTGAGAACTCCGGCAGAGCGGATCTGCGACACGCCGGCACAGCATGTAGGCACGCCTCGCACCGTGGGAGCTTGAGCGCTTGCCATTCTGCGTGAGACGTTAGACCTTGATTGACGGAACAGGAAGCTTTTCTGCATGCTTAGGCGTACAGGCACCGAACTGCTGCTGGGACAGGCTGTTCAAAACGGGGAAGAGGAGCGAGACGTAAACTGTGGCTGCTGCTCAGTAGTGCGTCAATAAATCACTGAACATGTTTCGGATTGTTGGTTGCGGCAATTGTGTGTCTGGACGCGGGCCCATTCCGGAGTGACCAGCAGGGGTAAAATGCACCCAAGCCATTTCAAATGTCGGTGTACACACATCCGGTGAGATCATCCACGAGCCTGAACGTCGACCATGCGCAGTCTCCCGTGCGGATGAATCTCGAGGCGTAACGCTATGACCGGCATTTGCGACGTGCGAGCACTTGCCTGCGCAGATTTAAAGCGACCCGAGCTGACCCATGGCCGCTGCAGCTAGGTACCAGTAACCTAGGTACCAGTAACCGCCTGCAGCACAGAAACGGGGACACAGCACGCCCAGGCCATCGCGTGGATTGTCAAGGTCTGCATGCCCAGCTACAGCAGCGGGACCTCGCCATGCCTAGAGCAAGCATGCATCCCAGCTCGCCTGCGCAGTCCTTTGCTGAGTCTGCACCGCGCAACAGCCATCAACGCAGCGGCCAACGATGATCATGCCTCTGTGTTGTGCATCTGGTCGCCGAGAGCTCGACTGGCATGCGCTTGCGAAGCAACTGTTGAAGGTGTTACAGCAGAACGAACGGGCACAGACAAACACAGCAAAAAAAAGGTCTTCCGGACTAGTAGCCACGCACACACATTTCGTTGAGATCGTCTGCATATGCTGGTAGCAAAGTGCTTTCGTGCGGCCGGCATGCCGCCACGTGCATGTCCAGCTGCTCGACTCCAACATGGGTCCAAAGTGCACAAAACACAAAGCACTCGGGCCACAAAGCTTCTGCAGCAGCTTGTCCACAGCACCAACAGGCCTGTGTCAGCATTTCTACAGCATGTGTGCGCTGCAGGCCTCAAGCAGTCCCGTGCGCAGTGCGCAGTGACAGCAGAGGCGGACAGAGCACTTGCAGGCCAGCTGACTGGCATCTGCCGTGTGGGCCAGTGGCCGGATCCTCCAGAGAGACCTCGTGTACCGGTTCGACTGCAATCCTCGCGTGAACAGCGCCCCCGAGCCATCGGTCACTGGAGCACTGACATGCACTTTGCCAAGTACCGTACTACGTCGAGTCCATCGACATTGAGGCCAGCGTTACATGGGGTCTAGGTCAATTCTAATCTTTGTTGGGTCAGTCACCACGAAACGCCGTGATAAAGTATACCTAGGTGCGCACCTGGAAAGTCCAGCGGTACGCGTTACATGCCGAGGCATCAAGTTTAGTACGGTGCTCACAAGCAGGAACTACAGCATATGCCTCATGAACACCCGCTAACACAGTCTCACCCCGCTCTATTTGTGAGGCCAAGATTCGCTTGCTCATGAAGAGGCTCATTCACAAGAAATGCCTCATTCACAAGACATGCCTGCCGCAGCAGCTGCTCTGGCAGAGCCCGGGCGCGCCTTCACAGGAAGCAGATCCAAACCACTGCCTACGCAAAACACACCGCAGGCGCATCCGGTGTGGTGTCGAGCCTGCTGCGGTGACTGGCACAGCAGCTGCGCGTCACACAGCGTGCACCAGCCCCATGCCTCTGCGACGACACAAGTTGTGACTCACAACAGGACAGCGTCCAGGCTGTGATCATCACACGCAGACCTGATGCATGCCCTCACGCAGGAGCGGTGGTGTCCTCACAGGCGAACCACCCGCAACGCACGTGTGCCAATGCACCGAGTCGCCGGAGACCCGTGCTCGATGCCAGTTCTCGCAACGTGACTTTTCGCTGAGGTTGGAGCAGGGGCACCGCCTGCGGCGATCAACAGCAACACCCACCGCCTCATGCCAGGCATGTATGCATGGCCGCAGCAGCGCCGCCCACCCCGTACGCCATACCCACACGCACTCCGCTCTCGCGTCCCGGCACTCGCTGTCATGCACAGGTCAGCACACCCAACGTGTGCTTTGTCGTTGCCAATCAGGTGCTGGCTCGCGCAAATGCCTCAAACAAAACACCGAAGAGCCAACGATCTGAGCGCCGGGATGTGCCGGTCGTCAGGTACATGAAGCATTGCAGCCGGGGTGCCGCCTGTGGGGCTTGTGCCATCTGAGCCGACGTTGTGCCCTCTGGCCAGCGGCCTGACACCCCCACCCCCAGGCAGGAAAGGTGAAGCCGGATGGACACTGAGGCGTTGAGCAACACCCTCTCGCCTGCTTCTCTTGCCTCGTGCATGGATCTCACACCCACCTGCCGTGCAGCTGCACGTTGTCCATGCACTGCTCACGGTCTCGGACGCGCGAGCTGCCTGCTACGAGAGGCTCCCCGTGCCGTGCCTTGCCTGGGGACCGCAGAGAGCAGGGATGGGGCAGCCCTGCACACAGTGGGGCCGTGGCTGAGCAGGTGGTGTGACACCGTGACAAAGTCGGAGTGGCCGGTAGCCCCGCCAGGGCAACGAACAAGCATGGCAACGCCCCTGAGCAGGTGGTGTGACACAAGGACAAAGCCGGAGTGGCCGGTAGCACCACCAGGGCAACGCACAAGCATGGCAACGCCCCTGAGCAGGTGGTGTGACACCGTGACAAAGCCGGAGTGGCCGGGCGCACCGCCAGGGCAACGCACAAGCATGGCAACGCCCCTGAGCAGGTGGTGTGACACCGTGACAAAGCCGGAGTGGCCGGGCGCACCGCCAGGGCAACGCACAAGCATGGCAACGCCCCAATGCACGCACGGCAGAAGACGTACACCCACGTCAGAGACCCGATCACAGCATGGCAGACACACAGGGCGTGGCTGAGCGGGCGGCGTGTAGTTGCAGGGCAGCACCGACACCCGCCGCCGCGGCCGGTGCACTTACGGACCGAGGCTGAGTGCTTGTAGCCGTGACAAAGGCGGAGATCATGGGCGCCCCGCGGGAAATGCGGCTGGCGAGAGCGTGGCGCATGAGAACGAAGTGCAACCGGGCCACGTGCGAACGAAAAGACATGCATGCAGCTGAGGCAAGGACAGAGCCCTGCGGCAACAGCAGAAAGTCACCGCAGCGCGGCATGCCCAGCAGCGCCCCCTGTAGACGCCGCAGAGGCCACGGCGGAGAGGTCCATATACAAACTTCCACAGCGGGCCCAGCATGACGCGAGACACGTAGCGGGAGCACGTCTAGTGTCAGGCGAACATGACGGAGAACGGCAGCAGCATCGCAGCGGGTCGCCACAGCCAGTACAAAAAGAGCGCACCACATCCGCATGCGCGAGTGCTGCTGTCGTGTGGAAATGGACATGCCATCGCCACGCACGATTCCCACATGCGCATGCGTGAGTGCGTGTGGGAACCGCCGAGCCCCGACGGTCACATGGCGCCAACGTGAGCTTCAATCGTCAGCTCGACGCCCGCGGCGGCAGCGGCGCTGGAGATGCAGTCCTCGGCCGCACGGAACCGAGCCTCGGGCCGCTCGGGGTCATCATCCCCGAGCCAATGATTATCTGCATAGGACTCCGAGTGGCGGAGGGCCAGCTTCAGCCGTCTCAGTGCGGGCAACGTGGCCACGTAGCGGGCCAGTTCCCGAACGTTATCGAACGGTTCATAAAGAGCCAGCTCCAGCTCCTGCAACGCCGGCAGCGGCTCCGCCGTAAGGCCGCTCCCCACCACGTCGTCGTCGCCGTCTGGTGTCACGACGGTCAGGGACGTCAGGGCGCTGAGTGCATGCAGCGAGGCTGTGCACTCCGGCGGCACCCGGGCGCCGGGATCGCATGCGGCATCGCCGCCTAGGCACAGCGCCTGAAGGCATGTCACGGCCGCGAGTGCCTGCCAGTCTGCGTCGGGACAGATGGAGCGCCAGCCGCACAAGCGCAGCATCGTCAGGTGCGTGTGGGAGGTGAGGGCAGCGAGGGCGAAGGGCGTGGGAGGGTCCGCGTGGACGTGCAGGCTGAGATCTCGCAGGTTAAGCTGACTGACATGCTGGAAGAAGTCTGCCGATGCCGCGTGCGCGTCGGTGGCCCACAGGTGGAGCTTGGTGAGTGCGGTCGTGGTCAGCAGCGGCACGATACGCTGCAGCATGCTGCTTGTGGCCGAGGCGGAGCAGCTCTGGAGCTGCCGGAGAGACGCAAACAGTCTGGGCAGGGCCGCGGTGAGTGCGGGGCGGACGCCATCGCGGCGGCTTTTGACAGCTGGCAGCGCGGCGCTGAGGCAGCGCAGCTGCCTGAAGGCTGCGAGGCTGTGGAGGAGTCGACCTGCGGCCACGGCAGCGGCGGCCGGTATGGATGTCGGGGCTTGCAGACCGACCTCACCGAGCGTGAGGCTGGTGAGAGGAGCGGTGAGATTGCTGAAGAAGCAGGCGGCCAGTTTGACATCGGTGCTGCAGCTCTCGGCTGCCCTGGCCTCGCCGGCGCCGTTGGAACTATTGCCAAAGATGGCTGTCATTTGAACAAGCCGTGGCAGGCGCAGAGGAGCTGCTGCCATGAAGCAGCCCCGGTGTTTGTGAGAGACCCATTGGTCAACGTGAATGTGGAGGGAGGTTAGGGCTGCGGCTGTGGAGAGCATGCTGGTGAGGCAGTGGCGTGGTCGTGCTTCCCGATCCCGCGGGCGCTTCTGGGAGGAGGTGCCGAGCTTTTCTGACAGTCTCAGCCTAAAGGCATGCAGCTGCTTCAGGTGTTGGAGGGTTCCTCGCAGAGCTGCTGAGCTGTCCTCCGGGGTCATGCACCCTTGTAGATCCAGGTATCGGAGGGACGTGAGCATGGCAATGTGTGGCAGAAGTTTTGACTGCGAGAAGGTGGCGGTGCTGGGCGATAGACACAGCGTAAGACTGGTGAGGCCTGAGTGATGGTGCAGAGCTTGAGCCAGACACGACCAAACCTCAGGCCCGATGTTCTGTGTGACTCTGTCTTCATCAACGTGGAGTGCCAGCAAAGACGGGGGCGACGCTGGCAGGGACGCCAGGGCCTTGAGAGCAGGACACGATGCGGAAGCAAGAGGCATCTGGAATCCCTTGTCTCTCGTGATCATTGCTGCAAGCACCGCGGCATGCAGGCCTGTCGGAAGGAAGTCTAGCAAGCGATCAAGCTGCAGCGTATCAAAAGCAGCTGCCTCAAGGAGTCGGTGCCGCAGCTGGTCAGAAAGCAGAGTCAGGCCATCTGATACGTCACGTCTGATCTGCCCTGAAACTGAGGAAAGCGCATGATTCCTCAGCGCTTCCGCGGCAATGTGGACCCAGCCATCAATGAGCACGTCGTCTACCGCATCTGCGACCTGCAGCATGCCGCTACGCAATCACAGCTCGATCAGACACTGTGATAAGCTATTGCACACCGATCCGGACGAAGATAGGTACACGCCATTGGTGGTCAGCAGCTGTGCACAGCTGTCGTGAGGGGGACGAGCAAGGAGAGGCAGGCGCGACCTTGACTATGGTGCACATGGAAGCGAACGACCTGTTCCGATACACCACATCACTGTCTGTCACAGCAGTCAGCCATTTCCGGAACTCAGAAACTGTGACCGACTGCGGCAGCTTGGCTTCACCGCCACCTTCCGCAACACAGGACAAGACGCTGCTCCGAGACATGGCATCGCTTTCAATGACATCGTAGAAGAAGATTTGGCCGCAGCCGATTTCAAAAGGCGCCGAGCCTGACAAGTGCACTGGGTGATCACAGCCCGGCATTGCGGGGTCCGGCAATTGGTCGGCGTGCAAGGTTGTCAGTGTAAATGTGTGCAGCTGACACAGCTGCGAGTCAGGCCGTCCCTCTATGCAGCGCGGCTGACCGTCTTGTTACATGGGCCCACATCAGAACCGTTGCAACGCAGCTATGCAGAGCGAAGGTCCCGATAACTGGTACAATATGTATTACAACAATCAGCATCCCGACAGATGACCTGGAGGTTGGAGACGCTAAATGAAGCCATGTAGAATGGTTCGAAACCACATTTCTGTGTTCTGTGCCTGGCCATGGTCGTAGGTGTCGGTGGCAATGATGGCAGCCGACACAGCAGCACAGCCCCATGCTGGTAGACTCGTGCTTGTAACATCCGATGCTGTAGGCGAACAGCACAATGCGGGCGCGCCCATCAGCCCATGCCAAATGCACATGAGAATTAAGCTCAGTGCAGTTTTGACTCCACCTGATCATCGGCTCAGATGTTGCCCTCGGGCACTACGCATTTCTATCGCAAATGCTCCAGCCTTCAGTTGCATTACAACTGATACTGGCATACACACAAACGCACCACTCAGCACATTGGATGCATTCATATCTCCACGAGCAACAGAAACGCACCCCTGCCAGCAACGACATATCCACACAGCACTCAGTCTAAAGCACAGCATGCAGATACAGACAATGTCTACGCTGGTGGCCCTCATACAATCCCACAGCTCTGCCAGCCAGCCTCTGAACAGCAACAAAGGCATCCTCTTCGCAGCACTGTAACCGCGCTACAGCACAGCACGCCCAGCGGCCCGGATCGCGGCCAGCGCCCCCTGGCCACCCTCGCCCCGCAGCAGCTGGGCACTCCCAGCCACCTCCTTGCGCGCCTTCCGCAGCCGCTTCGCCACCAGCGCACTCTGCAGCGCCGCCGCCTGGTGCTGCGCCATCGTCATCACCTTGTGCTTCCGCTTCTTCCCCCCCGCCTGCGCCCCCGGCGCCCGCCGCTGCACGACACGCTGAGCCTCCGCCACACTCTCCCGCATCGCCGCGGCGTCCACAACCGCGACCCGCGCATTTGTGTCCCCTGCTCCCTCACCCCCGGCCGCATCTGTGCCGGGCGCGCCTGCGGCGGTGCCGGCCGCGGCGAGAGACCTCGCGACCGCTTGCGAGGTGCCGCCGGTGAAGAACTTGCTGTTCATGCGCTGCCGCAGCGGCTGCGCCAGCATCGCCTGCAGCTCCGCACGCAGCTTCTTCGCGAGCTTCGCATCAGACATGCCGCGCACCTTGGGCCCCTTCTCGTGCCCCGACGGCCCCTCATCCAGGTCAACACCTGCACACACCGCCAGCCAGGTCAGTCATTGAGCTGAACTCGTGGACGAGGGACGCGGCTGTGCGGGGGTATGTGAGGCAATGGCTTCCCATGCATCAGCGCGCGGGGCTCAGCATGGGAATAGGTATGCATGCCAGTCGATGTCTGCAGGTGTAAAAGTAGGACCCCGTGCTGGCACCGACCGCCGCCGGGGGCTGGAATCTGCAATTCTACACGGCCTCTCCCTGGCAAGACCCTGATGATTCGTGCACGCCGCAAGACGAGGACAGCAGCGCACCAATAGCCTCCGCATTGCGGTGCCGCCAGTTGCTGTCCGCAGTCTCCTTCCGCTCCGTGCGCTCCAGCTCGTCCACCCGCAGTGCCAGCCGCACGCGCGCATGCACATCTGCGAGCAACGCGGCATCGACCGGGAACTCCCGCGGCGGCGGCCGGCCGAGCGCAGTATGGAGCGCCGAGAACCGCGCCGACTCGCTGGGCACGACGAGCGACACGCAGACGCCCTCCGCGCCGGCGCGGGCGGTGCGGCCAGCGCGGTGGATGTACGTGTCGGCCGTCGGGGGCAGCTGATACTGCACGACCATGGCGACGTCCGGGACGTCGAGGCCGCGGGCCGCGACGTCCGTCGCGATGAGCACCCCCGTCGAGTCCGCCCGGAACCGCGCGAGCGCCTTCATCCGCTGCCGCTGCTGCTGCTGCGCGTGCAGCACCTGCACACATGGGACGGCCGGGGTCACGCACGCATCTGTGCTCCTCACTCAGTGGAAGTGCAGCAAAGCACAGCACACACATGCTGAGCAGATCCAGCATTTGGAGCCGTGTACACAGCACACTGGAGCAGCTTCGATGCCTGCGGAAGGCGTTCCCGCACCAGAGTCAGGCCCTGGCACGCATGGAGGCAGGTGCGCGGAGAGCAGGGCGGGGCGCGCACCTGGGCGTTGATGTCGAGGGCCTTGAGCATCGCGGCAACGCGGCGCACGCTGCTGATGGTGTTGAGGAAGACGAGCGTGCGCCCAGGGTGCATGTGCAGGAGGTAGTAGAGCACGTCGTCGCGGCCCTCCTGCGAGCACTCCGCGAACGCCTCCACCACCTTGCTCGCGATCTTGCGCTCCGCCGTGAGATCCGCGATCTGCAGAACGGCCGAGCGGTTGTGCGGCGATGTTGGCTCAGCCTGGTTTGAGACCCCGATGTGGGATCATGGGCGGGCAGGTGGCGACGGAGGACAGGGGACGCGAGGGGGGCTCAGGCTATGGGTGGTAATTGTTTGTCCACATGATAAATCACGATTTGGTGGATCGTGGAGTCGGACGAACGAGACTACATTCATCATTGCTCCCCTCGAGCGTCAAAACAGGCACTGCAAAGCGGCCTCGCACAGCCTGTGCCATCAACCATGCAAGGAGAGATACAGGCACCCCTGCCAGCTAGATGGCCGGACCGCAGGGGGATTGAGGCGTGGGGGGGCGTGCCTTTGGCTTGCCGCGGAAGTCGAGCGTCTCCATGAGGCTCTCCAGCGTCGCCCCGGCGCTCGAGCCCTTCGAGCCGCCCTTCCCGCGCTGCAGCCGCGCCTTCACGCCGTCCGGCAGCGTCAGCGTCGCCGAGAAGACGTACGTGCGCAGCGTGCCGGCCAGCGTGGCCTGCTGAGTCAGCACCGAGTCCCCGGCCGCACCGGAATGCGTCTCCACGACGCCGTCCGCCCGCGACTCTGGGTCCGCGGCGCCGCGCCGCTTGCCGAGCAGAGCTTCACGGCGCTTCGGGATGTGCGAGAGGATGTGCGTGAGCTCCTCATAGTGGCCACGGGCGACCATGCGGTCGGCTTCATCGAGCGTGAGAAAGGCGAGGTGGCGGAGGCACGCGACGTGCTGCGCGCCGGAGCGCATGAGGTCCCAGAGGCGGCCGGGGGTGGCCACGACGATCGGGGGGCGGTAGCGGAGCAGCCGTGCCTGCTTCTGGACAGAGATGCCGCCAACAATGGCGGCGACGCGGATGCAGAGGGGCTTCGCGATGGCGCTGAGGTGGTCAGCGACTTGCAGGGCGAGCTCGCGTGTGGGGCAGAGGATGAGGGCGCGGAGGGAGGAGCGCGCGTCGGTGCCAGACGGCTCGGGTGTGTCGGAATCTGGCTTGGCGTCGGGCTCGTCTGCGGCCTCTTCGGCTCGTGCTTGAGCTTCTTTTACGAGGAAGTTGATGATGGGTAGGCCAAATGCGAGCGTCTTCCCGGACCCCTGCACGACAGCAGCGCTGTGTTTTGAGGAAAGGCAGTGGGTCGAGGTACGGAAGGAGGAGGTACGGGGTGTGTGGGCGTACCGTTTGTGCTGCGCCGACGATGTCTGCATTGCCCATGATGGCTGCTGGTAGGCACTCGTGTTGGATGTCGGTGGGAGCTGTGAAGTTCTGCTTTGCGAGGGAGCTGATGACGAGGTCGTGGAGGCCGTAGTCGTCCCATGCTGACATGTCGACCTCCGGAGCTGCTGCAGACGCTTCTGGTGGTGTGGAGCCATCGACTGGCTCTTCTGTTCCTGAAGACTTGCGGAGGTGATCGTTCTCGGCCTCCAGCGCAGAGACTCGAGCCAAGAGTTCATCCACTTGGTGATCTGTGCCATCGTCGTCTTTGCCGATGCCGGCTGATTTCTTCGAAGCGTTGGCCTTCTTTCTCTTCTTCTTCTTCTTTGGCTTCGCAGGAGTCGATCCGTCCTTGTCTTCGCTTCCTTTGCTTCACACATGCCGCTCCCGTCAATCAGGTTGACTTCTTCAGCCACCGTGATATACATCGTCCGTCACCAGCTCGCGGCAGGCTGTACGGCTTGCGGCGTGTGCACACCTGAGGGCGGCCGCTTCATCAGCCCTTTGGATGAGCGCCCGAATGTCATCTCCAACAATCGTATAATCGCTAGTGTCGAGTATTTCGAGGTCTTGGAAGCCTGGCTCAGTCAGACCCAGCAAGAACTCATCTTGCACAGCCACCTTCTTCCAAGGCCTGCAGAGCTTCGGGCATGCACAGCCACCTCCAGGAGGCAACAAATTCACAAATGAGCATTACATGGATTCGAGACGCACGTCTTTGCCTCGCCCTGGTCGTCCGGCGGCATTTCCCCGGATGCGCTGAGGGACGGCATGTGCCGATGTCTTGTTCAAATCAGGTCTGACAGATGCTTGACATGCAGCTATCCAGGTCCCTGCCTTTATATTGGTAGCGCTGCGGGCCAAAGGACGCAACGTAACGCTGGATGTGATTGACGGCGATCACCACCGCCTGTGTGCCAGCGCATGCATGCGCACGACCGATCGGCTTGCACCTCTCGCCCGAGCGATCGGAGTCACGTACGGCAGCATACAACCGGTTGTGCAAATTATCTTCCCTGAAGCAGGCAAGACGTATTTTATCTGCCAATACCTGGCGCAGTTTGTGGTGCTGGTGATCGCGCGTTGCGCATGCGGCCAGCTGTGGTCAATCGCCAACGCCTGGCAAGCCCAGGCTACAAACCAGGCAACATGTGTTGCACTCTCAGTAGCAAGGTGAGCAATGTAGTCGTCGGTCAGCGGGCCGTTGGACCTCACGTCACTCGCATCATCTGCAGGCATGTTGAATGCACTTTGCATTGAACATCGCTCGCAGTCGCGGTAAACGCAGCCCGCCCAGCCGCATGGCCCACATCACTCAAAACCGCCTCATCGACAGGATGCCAGTCCATTCCCCTTCTGAGGCTGCGTGTCACGGTGCTGTATGGCTGTATCTGCCAGCAGTGTTCCAGAATTCTGTGCTCTGTTCTCAAGAGTAGATGTCGTATAAACAAAGGCCAGATCAGGCAACATTCCATGGGCATCGACCTCCACACACCAAGAGGCTGTCACATCACTTACATACACGAACCATCAACACTCACACTCGCAGCCACGACTGCATCCTGACAGGACTGTGTGGGGGCGCAGGAGTGGCGCATCTGCGCCCGAAGGGGCACCAGGACACACCTCGGCAAAGCCATCACCAACTGGACAGCCCGCATGCCAGTGCAGAAGGTATCTCTGCCAGAGACCAGGAAAGCCCAGGAGATCTCTGGGATTGCGCATACAGGGCACATGCCAGACACACGCCAGATACCATTACCTGCATGATGTCAAAAGCCAGGCGAGTCAGGCACACACAGCAGCCGACATCAGACCTGAGAACGGGATGTTTCCAGCATCACACATCTCAGTGGAATCAGTGTGGCCGTCAGTGTTCTGGGTGCTGTGTGCAAAGCCGCTGTGCACGGACGTGAGGGTGGGTGGTGGTCGTGCCCTTGTTGAAGATCGCTTTGGCAATTCAGTAGTTCAGTGATTTTACCACTGGATTGTCATCATTGGCCAGTGCAGGCGCATGCTGTCATCCTCCGTGCTGGCCGGGGCGGGTGGCGCCAGGCTGTGACGTGCACTTGAGCGGGAGGATATATGTACTAGTACCAGCTGCAGTGCATATGTCCTCCATGGGACAGGGGCTGCATACTGTGGCGGACGGTGCCAGCTGGGCGCCGTGCAGAGGTGTCGACTCGCGCATGAGCGTGTTGGCCGCTGGCCTGTTACCTCTGCCCCATTGTCCAGCAGAAGTGCCCCCCCCGGCGAGCCTGGCCCATAACCACATGCGATTGCGCCTATGTGGTGCTGATCTCACGATCACG
Organism: Ulva prolifera; assembly: GCA_023078555.1. NCBI lineage: Eukaryota > Viridiplantae > Chlorophyta > Ulvophyceae > Ulvales > Ulvaceae > Ulva > Ulva prolifera. The sequence goes on along the minus strand of CM041203.1, from coordinate 2,420,498 downwards.
ATTGGGTGAAGAGAGCAACGGATTCGCGATTTCCGATGAAAAGGTTGCTTTGCATATATACTTGGGTCTGTGATGTGATGCAATGCTGTTGATATCTGCATGGACATGTCCAGACGATGACTACCCAGCGCAGAACTCCCACATTTTTCCCCTGTGTATTACCACAGTGTGTTGCAGTTTGTAGCAAGCAGCCTGTGCCTGTGCTCAGCAAGTGCTGGTGCATCAACCTTAAGCAGGTGCTAGGCATCGATGGCTGTGCAGCCCATGGCATGCACAAGCCAGCAACATGTAGCATTACCATTGCACAGGCATCAGTGTGGCACAATTTCTCACATTCACCCATGTATTCCAGTGGACCACGATTTGTTTGGAGGTTGTGAGACATAGGACATGCCCTGCTCTGACAAACAAGCACCGGCCTGTGCTTGACAGTTGCATGGCAGAAATTTTGCTTATGTTGCATCAGTCTCTCTGGATAGACATAATTTGGGGCAACGTTCTGGGCAGAAACTTCTGGGCATGTAAGCCGGTCTCAACGTAAGGGATTGGTCGGACAGGTTGCACCGCTATGGTACAGATACCCCACACGGTGGATGCAGCTCTCGACTACCCGGAACAATACATATTCCACAGCCAGACCCACGTTGGTCAGGAGCGTGGACACTCGGAACAGTCCCATAGGTGGTCCCGCAGGTGTCACCCATCAGCCAGGCTCGGACTGATCTGATCGAGTCAGCGCATCGCCGCCATTGACCGTGAATGAATGCATGGCTGGGAGCCAAACAACACTCTACACATAGCCCCCATTTCGCAGGCGCTGGAGCACGTCAGCCGCAGCTCTCAGAGGCTTGCACAGCTTGAATCTAAGCTGCACACACACACGCAGCAGGCCTGATGAGGCGGCTTTCCAACAGCTCAGGCGCAGCCTCATGCGACTGGAACCTTGGCAGCTATGTCAGCAAGCCTCTGCAGCACGCGGTACGTGCCGGTGTCCATCCCACAGGACTCGTACATGAAGCCGTGCTCGCGGCAGAACGCCTCCACCAGCGGTTTGGCACGGCGCAGGTTGTGCCGGGGCATCGTCGGGTACAGATGGTGCTCGATCTGGTAGTTCAGGCCACCGGTGAACCAGTCCATGAACAGGGTCGAGTCGATGTTGCGGGTCGACACCAGCTGCGCAGACACAAAGTCCTTGCCACCCAAGTACACCTCCATCCCGTTGTGACTCTGGACAAAGACGAGAGCCAGCATGAAGCCAGCCAGCACCTGCATGCGACCAAAGCCAATGACAGCCTGTCAACAAAACGTGCTTCTTCAGGTGGAAACTGGATTCAGACGGGTCAGGCGTGTGTGCATGCAGGAATCTGCGGTGTGTGAGGCCAGTCTGCGCAGACACCATGATCAGACACCACCAGTGGCACTGCACATGCATGTGCAGTACGAACAAGAGCCTCCTCAACAACACTGTGCAGGTGTTCAAACTTGCATGCGGATCACTTGCATTGTGTGTTGTCAGAGCAGAGCCACTTGTGGCATTGTCAGCACACCTGCGCCAGCCCAAAGAAGAGGACTCCCTGAACAGCCCCCAAGGTTGCGATGGGGAGTGCCAGGAACGTCAGGTAGTGCACACATAGAAGGGCCACTTCGATGCTTCCGGCCCGGGTGATCTTGCTCAGCAGACGCGCATGCGCAAAAGACTGCTGTGCCCAGGTCATGCGAGCGAAGCAGAGGAGGGGGAAAAAGAGGTACTGCTGAACGCGGAGCAGCTGAGCTGTTGCTGGGTCCACATTCTTGACCATGTCTTCATGCCATGCCAACAGTGGTAGTGTGTCGATATCTGCACCACTTCCAAAGTGTCAGGACAGGCTTCCGCCAGCATTGCCAATACAACAACGGATAATAATACGATTTCGCAGTGCATGGGCGGTAGGGTGGAGCGAACCAGGATCTACAGCCGCAGCATCCTCAGTGCATTCGTTTGGTACAGCGTGGTGCGTGTTGTGCTTGCTCTTCCACCAGTCCACGGAGAAGCCCTGGAGGATGTTGCCGATGACATGGCCAAACGCATTGTTGATTCGACGATCGCTGAAAACCTGGTGATGAAGGAAGTCGTGCGCCAGCCATCCAGACTGCTGCCATGCAAGACCAAGCAGGAAGGATGACGCCAGGCAAGCAGCCCATGATCCCTCACCGTTGACAAGAATTGCAGCAACAGTGAAGTACATCCCCAAGAGAGACAATACTTTCCAGACATAGAAAGACTTGCTGCTCTTGAAAAGACCGGCACGAATCATCTGAGCCCGCATCTTGCGGAAGTCTTTCAGCATGGTGTCTGGCTCGGTGTACTGCAAGAGACCGCCTTGTGAAAGACCACGCGAGAGCGACCAAACTGCACACAAGATTACCAGCAACCCGGAACAGCGTGTTGCGGATGTGATAGTGCTGGACTGGAACTACAAAACGTGCGGTCTACCACCTGTCGGCATGCAGCGCGGAACTCCGGAGTCAGCCGCACTTGCCTCCAACACATGAGCGGCCTCGAAAAGCGCACGAGCCATGTCACGACTAGAGAAGAGCATTTTTGTGGCTGCTCGCTGAGGCAGTGTCATACCTCCACTTGGCCGATGCAGAATTCGTCAAGCTTTGCCCATGTCGAAGAATCATGGAACGCCGCAAACACATCTGTGGCATCTCTCCCACCATATGCAACAATCGCTTGTCCACCCGGATGATGAGGTGCAAAAACTGTGACGTCGTAAACCTGCCGCAGAAATCTGGCGTTCAAATCCTTGACCTTGCAGGAGGTTTGTTTGACGACAGCTGGCTCAATAGCACACCTTAGACTTGACGACAATCCAGCAGCTGTCAGCGCTACTGTGCGATCGTACTTCATCCCACGAAATGGGCTGTGTCCGGGGCTGACTGACTGCAGCGACCTTGCCGGATCCGGCGGTCTTGACAGCCATGGATCCCTCGGCCCATTTGTTGCCTGTAATCGCCGACACAGCTGATGCTATGTTCTTGATACCCAACCATGAGTCATTCTGATCCGCCTGAGCGGAGTGTGAGCAGCCTCCTTTACCCATTGTCGACAATGCCACCGGCGCGTCCTGCGAGAAAAATGCAGAAAAGCAGACTACTGATGAAGGATGCTGTAGTGAACTAGATGAGCTGTTGGCGGGAGCGCGTGCATGCTGCTATGGCACTGCAATTCTATTGATTCAAGGTGTGCACTCTTGCCAGTAGGTGGCTTTCGGGGGTCGCTCCCGCGCACTGTAGAGCTCTGCAATGCTGCGGAGTCCAAGTACTGCACTCCAGGACGCTGCGCCAGTCATGATTCGGATGCCTTCCCGAACGGCGCCGAAGTATATTCGCCCATGTAACGTACACTCTACGAACAGGCGATGCTGCTGTGATGCTCCTGCCACATTTACAACCCCTTGCCCTGCCCGAGTCTGTGACTCCCAGACGTAATCCGACAACACCTTTCTTCCGTCGTGGCGTAAACGTTTCAGCATCGAAGCAAAAAATTCTTGCGTGGACACGCAAAGGTGCTGGCATCGGAGGTAGCACCGTAATCAGCTGACCAACCCTCGAGAGCCTGCGTCGGCTCGGCCTTGATACGACCGTAATGGATGGTTGGAAGTGTCAAGATATACACCACGACAGAGCAGGGTGTTTCAGGAGACGGTACATGCGTGAACGCATACGTCAGCTCCAGGACACTGGGACAGCGCTAGACGAGTTTGCAAAGAACGACCCAGTGGGGTTGCTGTGGCACCTGGGAGTCCTATGTATACCTCACAGTACTCTGGCTGAACAAAGTTCAGCACACCTCGCTGATCTTCATGAAGCAGCACAGCAGGCCTACTCTGAGCAAATCCTGGAGGAGCACCATGCGTTGGATGAACCAGAGAGGGCGGCCATTGCCCTGCTATCATGGATTCGGCAACGCAATCTCGATGGCCTGTGGGAAGATGGACCTCAAACTCACAAGCTTGCCTCTGTGTTGAATTCTGCCATCGCAGAAAAGCCCAGATCGGCATCTCCATCTGTGTCTGGATCTTGTGGCACTGCATCAGGTTCAGAGACACATCCTGTCTCGAGATAGGGAGCACTTCACAGAGTTTTGGAAAGGCCCATTTACATCATCGATGTATATGAGGTCAAGTTTATCAATTTCATTTTTCCATGTGTCAGTCATTTGCGTGCTTCAGGACTGACGATTTTTGGTTTAGGCTAGGCCCATTTTCTCAGGAAAGCGTTGGAGGACGGCAAGATGGCAGCACAGAGCAGCGGAGAAACCACATGTAGGGGGGGGGGTGTTGAGGCACTCGAATGAAATGTGGAGTCGATGGTTCTGTGTGGGTAGCAAGACATTTGCGACAGTTTGCAGTGGGGTCCAATGACACTTGAGCTGAGGAGGCCACGAGCTTGACGTGAATGCCACTATCGTCAACTAGCTTGCTGACATTTTGACTAGCATCTGCTTCATCAGAATGACAAGGGGACAGCATAATCCGACATGATACCTGGTGTCCAGGCTACCTCATGCCGACACACTGCAACATGAGCAGGTATCCAATATCAAGTGGTCAAACACATTGAGTCCGACATCTGTCAGGTGGGTGCCGACAGTTGGGATAACAGACAACACATACTAGCACAGCAGTCCTGCTGGTGCACTGTGACTTGTTCACGCAAGTTGTAATCCCACAAGCTGAATGCCAACAGGCCGACTCATTGACATCTGCATTGCAACCTGGATTAGCGAAGCCACACCACAGCAGCAGCTCTGTCGCAGCCTGCATCCGATTCAAAGGCATGTAGAACATCGATGGATCAGCACTGCAGAGGGTGAACGCACATGGGCCGATGTGAGAATCCATTCAGACAGCCATACCTAGTGCCATTGACAATCTACCATCCATTCAATCATGATCCCATTGGCCTAAATCGAGTGTCACTCAACAACAAAGAAACACCGTTTACGCCGATTGCCATGCGCCCGCCGCCAATCAAAGCGGGTGTGCTACTCGGAACATCATGATGGGGCTGCTTTGTTCAGGCAGTACTGCGATCCCTCACACCGAAGATGGCCACGCTCGACCAGCACATCCAGGTACTCAAGCAGCTCATCTTCTGTATGATCATATTTCGGGTTCATGTGCGCCCCAAACATGCCCAGCAGCTTGTGCAGCCGCTCCAGAGTGCAATGCGTTGCACTGGTCAATATGTTATTGATCACCTGCATGGGATGCTCCTGTGAACGCAAAATAACTGATACGCCCCACAGTCGCCATGGACTGCATGAAGCGAGGCCACATTCTGACTTGCACTTCATGGAAGCATGCCGGCATCGGTTGCCCTGCTGCTAGGCCGAACACAACAAACGTACAGTGCATTGAGCAAAGCAGGAGTGCTCCGTGGGCACGATGTCGCAGACATGCAGGAACCGCACATGCAAGAAGGCCTGGCAGCCGTTTTCAGGCTCTGCCTGCTGCCGGCGGGCCGGCTGGGCATCTTCGTCTTCTGGCTCCTCGCAGATGACGGCTGTGCTCTGTGCTGCGCTGTCCGGGAGCTTGTCAGCGCGGCGGTACTGCAGGTGACCCCCTGGTAGCCGCGCCTCATTCAGCACCCCCTGCTGCACCCAGAATAGCGCCCTGCAGCCACACCACCACTGTTCTCACACAGGCACACACCGGCCACTTTGCCTTCAAAACAGTACAGCGCGACAGAGCAGATGCTGTGTTATCATTTCGAATGGGGCTGAATCCCCCGTGGTTTGCCTTCACCGTAACACATTGCAAGCAAGGAAGACAGAGTCACAGCGGCACAAGCAGCTAAACAAATGTGGCTACTCAGTCATGTGCCGTGGCCAGGCGGAGCCAGCAATGGCACCGTGCAATGCAGATGACGACAGCAAGACCACACTGCCGCCTCCAGCAGGCCCGTTGCAGGCTAGAGTGCAGGCAGGAGGTCTCACTTGCGCAGGAGGACGTCCATGGGGATGTTGGTCGCCTTCTCGAGGTCCACCGCGGACATGCTCTCGTGCTCCTGGAACGGCAGGATGATGCAGGCCAGCACAGGGGACACCGAGAAGTTGAGCGTGGCGGTTCCCACGACCAGCTCCAGCTCCACGATGCCGAGCGCCGGGGCAAACGCCAGCTTGCGAGGCGCCTTGGCCAGGTGGAACGCCTGCGAATGTGCTTCCGCAGCCTTCCGCGCCCAGTCTGCACAGACACTGCATCTATCAGCATGGTCGCCGGACAGTGACGTCCTACGCGGCACTCACCCGTCAGCTCTTGCTGCCTGTGGAAGAGAGCTCTGTGGTGGTCTCAAATCCGTTTGCACAGAATGATTTCCGCGCTCCTCGGCATGATATACCTTGCATACCACACCGCAGTCGCCAATACAACAGCCTCTCAGTATACAAGTGAGGCAGGTCGCTGCAGGTCACTCTGCTATTGCGCTCACGGCACTGTGTTGGTTGCACCACACCTGGCACATGAGTGCGCCGGCTGAGACTGCTGGTCGCGTGAGGTTGGAGGCGGTGGGAAGTGCGCACCCGGCAGGCGGAGCTGGAGGTCGGCCGTCGGGAGCTCCGGCCAGAACAGGCGGGAACAGATGAGCACGGACAGGGACTGCAGGTGGGGCCTCAGCTTCTCGAGCTGCGCCGCTGACGCGCTGTCCGGATGCAGCAGCGCTTGCACGTGGCGGCGGCTTTGCTGCAACACACGGCCGCTGCGTTAGATGGCCCGTGACCCTCAGCCACCAGGAGCCGTGGTCTCATGAGGTGTTCGGATGCGTGGGCTTACGCAGCGCGTGTGCATGGATGCGTTAGCTGCAGGCAACGGCACACAGGGAGGCTGCCGCACGGCGTCGCAGCACGCAGCATGACACTCGTCGGCAGGGAAGCGCTCAAACGGCCGTGCACCGAGGCAAATTGATGGCTACTGGCGTGAATGACACGGCATGGAACTGCTCAGGCCCGTGGGGCTGTGCGTGAGCGGCGAATTTGGGGGTCCGCATGTGCGAGTCTGAGCGGCCAGCACCAACGAGATGCACAGCTGGGGCTCCATGCTGGGCTCCATGCTGGGCTCCATGCTGGGCTCCATGCTGGGCTCCATCCCTGCGGCAGCGCTGCAGCTGGACAATTGAAATGTTCATGAGGCGGTTGCGCAGCCGCAGCGTGATGCGAACGCCTGCTGTGGCTTCACACGTGAGGAGCCGGGCCAACCGGGCCCCTCTCGCTGCATGGGCACAAGCAGCACTGGGGGATGTACATGCATGCATGTGCGGCGCGGCGCTGTGAAGGAGGCATGGGAGGAGGCGCACCTGCATGTCCTTGAGCATGACGTCGCAGTGGTGCAGCTCGCTCTCGAGGAAGCGCAGCTTGAGCAGCTCCAGCGTCTGCGTCTCAAAGTCGGTGTCGAAGTCGGCCTTCTTCACCAGCTTGCTGCCGAGCATGCGCCTGCAGACGCCCCGCTGCCCATGCTGCCCATGCGCCGACACACTTGCCAAGGGTCGTAAAAAAGAACACTGCTGCGGCAAATTCACCATGCTAGCATCAGGGGGGCTAGCATCGAGCAAACGGGCGCACACGCCACTGATTTGACCGGACTGTTTGTCAAAAGACGGGAAGGACATGCGCTGGAGCGGCCAGGAGGCCAGACAAGCGGCTGCGCCGCGTGGCCACGGGTGCAGCAACGAGAGGCGCACTTGTACTCCGCCACAAACAGCGAGTCCCCGTAGATGTCTACAAGCGTCGTGATGATGTCGAAGGAGGAGGAGTCGTGCAGGCGCGCGTTGTCGAGCTCCACCGGCGTCGGCACCCACTCCTCGGCCGCCTGCAGCACCGCATCGGGGCCCTCGATCTCGTCACACCCTGCCGCCCCCCCTGTGGGCTCCCGCACCTCAGAGAGTAGGCTGCCGCCCGCCCCGTCTGCATCCTCCTGCACAGTACACATGTTGTTCAATTCAGGCCAGGTTGCCAGGCCACCCCACGTGTCGCCATCACGGCGCCTGATGAGTCCTCGACAGTGTTGACAGCTTCAACTGCTTTGAGAGGACTGCGCGCTTCAAAGCGGCAGCGGCCATCGTGTGTGCCGGTGTCCTCCGGTGTGGCTGCTCTGTGTTTTCTCTTCCCCTCCGTGGGCTGGGGACAATGAGAGACCGGATGGCACAAGGTGCCAGGCCTGAGCATAGGATGGTGGGCGGCACGAGACGTGCCTGGGTGAGCATCTTGACTACGCAGCGGATGGTGTCGGGGCGGGAGCGCAGGTAGGACTTGATCGGTAGCGTGGCGGCCTCGAGCAGCGCGCCGCTCTTGTCGATGCACTGCAGGACCTTGATCGCGTTGATGTGCGCGTCGAGGATGTTCTCTGTCGCGACGCCTGCAGCCACGCGGGCGTCAGCGCCCGATCGCGATGCCAGCGTGGGCGTGGGGTGAACGTCGCGAGCGGGTCCGCCATCGCAAACCCACGGGCAATCGCATGAATCGCGTACAGTAGCACCAGGGGCTGTGGTCGGGTTGAGCCAGATGGGGATGGCCGAATGCAAACACAGTATTAAAACGTGGTGCAAGTTGCAGCACAACTGCAGCCACACCATCGATGCCCCATGCATGGCCAGACGTGCAGGTTGTAAGCGCAAGGGCGGAGAGAGGTGCCCTAGCTAGCGCCAGCGGCTGCGGTAGCTGTGATGAAGTTGCCAGGTGTGCATGCGGCAGCAGCGCTCCGTGCTGCTGGTAGCAACACTTCATCGCTGCAATGCAGAACAAGCAGGGCCGGTATGCCCACTCTCATCCCACCAACACACCAGTGAACAGCGCCGCTGCAGCGGAATCGCCGCGGCCTCAGACAGTATGCCTCCCACCCCAGCAGGGCGCAGGCAAGGGGCGGTGAAGGTGGGGAAGGCACCTGGGTGCAGCAGCCGGCGGTGAAGAGCCTGCAGCAGGGAGTCCACGAAGTGGCGGTGCAGGTTGGTTCGCTTCATGCACTCCGCGCAGTCCTGGGCCGCGGGCTCGCTGTCCGGGTACGCCATCATGATGTCAAACATGCAGTCGACGTACAGCCGGCCGAGGGTGTCATAGAGGAAGAACTGTAAGCGGAGGCACTCCTGCTGCTCAGCCTCCTGCAGCTGCTCTGCTGGCACCTGTATGGAGACGGCCTCTCAGCTGCATGGCCATTATATTCAGCAGCATGTGGGCTTGCTTTTCACACGATGGACACACAGTGGCATGCGGACCCCTCGACCGACATATTTCCGGCGCTGCTGACCCAGGTGTACACCGTCTGGGAGACATGGTCAAAAGCAGTGCACGTCTTCAAGGCACCATAAAGCAGTGCGGCATTGGCTATCAGCAGAGGCGTCTCGGAGCTCTGTCACCTGATGCTTGACCGAAATGTGGTGGCAGCACGTGCCATTCGGTATGCATGATTTGACAGTGACACTTGATCAACACAAGCTTCTGCATCTCAAGCTAGGGGAATCAGATTGGAGAGCACCACAGGGACAGGCGATCAGGGCATCAGGCGAGCCTGACGCACACAAACCAGAAGCAACAATGGTGTTTTCTTTACACATCCAACACGTGCACCGGTGTGAGGCCGCTCAGCAGAGGATTCCATCGATCACCGGAGACGTTGCCTGGAGCAGTCACTGGGCAGCTTCGTGGGAGGCCGTCACTGTCAAGCAGGCAGAGCTGATATACTTCTGATGTGCCGGATTTTCGCTGCAGGAGTGCAGAAGAGGTGCATATGGGTGCAGGCCTCGTGGCCAGCACAAGCTTTGGGCGCCGCTGGCAGGGACCAGCGACTCTGAGAGTGTGGGGGCTACAATGTGGCTTACGGGGTTAACAAGAGGCCGCACCATGCGAGGCAGCAGGTGCCGAAGCAGCAGCAGTGGTGCCGCAGCCACGTACTGCTCTGCAGCAGCCAGCACCGGCACAAACAGCCAGTCCTTCCCGAGCGAGGAGATGGCCTCGTGCACATCCTGCCTGACTGCTGAGGAGAGCACTGCGAGCACCTGAGCTGGGAGCTGCAGTGAGGCGAGGGCGTCCACCACCTCGTAGATGCGCTGCAGCCAGTCCTGAGAGAGAGGGATGGTGCTGGCTGGTGGGAGGTTGGTGAGTGTGCCGGCTGCAGGCGGGGCAGGGGGTTCATTCTGTGCCTCGCCTGGAGCAGAGGACGCTTCTGCTGCCTCTGCTTCCGCGGCTTGCAGGCTGGAGATGAGGTTTGCGCCGCTCATCTCGCACATTTCGGAGAGACGAGCGGCGAAGAAGCGTGCTAGCACCTGCACGCCATCATTGACTTGTGGCGGAGTGGAAGGAGGAGGTGGATGGTCCTGCAATTGCTTGCTGATCGGATGGTTCTTGGCCATCACAGGAACCCAGCACCTTCAAAGTGAGAACGATACCAGATTTTAAAAACAAAAGTGGAAACGTGACCAAATTGTAGTGCAATCAAAACTGCACTGCAGGAGCTGCCATCTAAGTAAGTGGATGCAGCAGTGACAGTTCACAACAGGCCCAACATCTGCGGTCCCGCGGCGAAGATCAGTGGATGTACAGTCACCTGCTGAAGGTCAACTTGAGCACATGTCAGGAGCTGAGCTGACACGGTGCTCAGGTAAGTGCTCCGTAGAGTGGTCATTTTTGTGAGCACCACGGCTGGCGTTTCTGGGCTTGCATGAGCCCGGGCTTCAGCTACAACGTAGTCGATCAGCTGCAGGTGGAGATCTACTGCTGTAGCCATTGCGATGACTGCAACGTGAAGCTGTTCGCTGAGTGATGTGTTATCATCCTGGGCAAGGCAGCCCTTTAATGCAGCCACGAACTCGGGAATGTGTTGCGACCTCATCTTCTCGGCGACACAGGTGTGAACATACGTTGCAACTGCAGCAATTGACTGAGATGCATACAGATTGGAGAACTCCGCAAGTTGTATCCGCTTGATCATGTCTTCTTCACAGCTCTGCACAGGCGAGCGTTGGCACCAGTACGACAGTCGCGTAACACACGCACATCCCCGGAATCCGTACCGATTTTGAGAGAGCCTGTACTAGGGCTACCCAGGACATCATGTTGTCCTGGCTGATTGCCAACACCATCTCTCACAGCAGACCTGGAGATCACAACGGTGGCATTCAAACAACCATGTGCAACCTACTGCGCTGTCTTGTGGCCACTCAGCCAGCTGGACAACAAGAACAAGTAGCAAATCGGAGTGTCGTGTGCTTTTCACATTGAAGCAACTGCTGTTTACGATGCTCTATTCATTCATGACCGCGTGACGTGCTTTCATTCAAAGTGGCGGTGAATCTCGGAAATCTGTGTGTTCAAACGCAGAGCATAGGTCTTCATGCATGCCAATCTCCACTGGCCACTGGTACGCAATCTTAAACGCCTCACCTGGCCGTGACAACGTCTGTGTCGCTAACCACGTTCGCCTGCGATGTATCACGATGTATCGCGACAATCGCTCGGCGAGAGTCAAGAATCTGTCGCTGAATGCGACCTGCGCGCAAAACAGGGCCGGATCTCACTGATATGTCGAGCTTCTGTCAACAAACCCGGATGTCGAGCTTCAGAGGCAATGGCCTCCCATTTTTCTTCGCGCATCGATGTCAACGGCATCCCCTCATGTAGGATGCGCCACAGCCTCAGAACCAGTCCAGTGTCACCTAGATACACGCATGAATATATTGCAGACTTGACTTATGATTTCGTGTCTCCCTCACAATTTGCACTTGGACACACAGCTGAAGAAGAATTCAGAGCGGCACCTTGCCTGCACGGATCAAACAGACATGCTTCCTTCTGGTCAAACTGCAGTGGTTACGTATAAATTGTAACTCCCTCTGCTAACCATTCTCGTGTGCCTGTAATCGGACGTGACTCGATCTATCGCTGGCCATGCGAAGCGTGCTTGGAAATACAATAGTGTGTACAGAGCTGCATATGGTGTGTGCACGCCAGGTCTGTTTCACACAATGAGATGAATCTGCTGTAGGGACATGTAGGCTGCAGCTTAGTTGGTGTACCGTTACAGTGCGGAGGGAGGACGGGCGTCAGATCCATTGCGACTCTTTCTGATTCAAAATCCAATATTATAGTAAACAAAGAAACGCTGTTGTACAGCTAAGCATGTGTAGCTCAGTGGTAGAGCGTGTGACTTGTAATCATAAGGTCCCGTGTTCAATCCACGGCTCATGCACCTTGCGAATCTGCCCGTCACTTTTCTATTGTTCGTAATTTTGTTTTGCGGCCCAACGCGATCAACAGCCGTATGTAAGCCAATATTTGACCGGCGGCCTCTGGAGCGTGGGCCGCCCGGCGCGGCCCGTGGAGCAGGGGCCGGGTGGCGCGACCATGGCCATGGTACGCCCCGCCCCAACGTTGGCGGCCTGTGTCACCAAGGAAAGGCGCTTGCCATTCTTGAAGGGTGCGCAACGCTCATATTCACGAACGGCGGCGGTGTTCTATTACCCTTCAGCATTACGCTTCGTCAGAGATCGGTGCCGTCTCCCCCATGTTGCATTCGCCGTTTGCCTTCTTCATATGTATGGGAGGGCGGCACATTCAGACTCAAAAACACCATTCAAGTACTAGCACCCCAGGCCAGCGCTATGCAGCTTACGGCACCCCGCATTCACTGGTCTGCCCATGTGGGCTTTGGGACATGAAGACAGAACGCCTTATGCTTGAGTGCTGCTAGTGCATAGATCATGTTGAGGCAGTCGTCCACACCTAGAGCAAGCCTGTCTGAACGTACGTCTGTAGAGCCGGAGCGCGGGCAGTGTGTGAAGGCGATAGCCATTGACAACATCAGGCAGGGGTAGCAGGCGTACTGAGGTATGCCTCAGTGCGCCTAGGCAGCTGCGGCAACTCGTAGCTGAGAGGGGAGGGTCACGTGCGTCCACGTGGAATGGTCACTGGCTGTGTATATACGTAGAGCTTGATTTTAATTAGAGTCTGAGTCCTTGAGTTCATGGCTCGTGAAGCCCTTTCTTGTTGAGCCGAGTGGACATGCGGAGAGTGTTTGGGTGTCTTGGCTTTGACGTCGCCTCTGCAGGCTTGGGGTTCCTGTTGTGCATCATGCGGCATATTCGTGAGGGGAATTGAGGGACACAGTTCTGATGGGCGTAACATGGACGCCTCACGTATTTACCTCGTGCCATGACATAGCGCATCAGGTGGGGACAGAGCGGGGGTACTCAAGTTTTCGGCAGGTGCATTCAGCAGCACGTCATCAGCGGGTGAAGGCAGTGCAGAGTCGTTGCATTCGTTATCACACCTGTCGCCACGTGCACAACGCATGTTTGCGAGACCGATCGAATGGGAGGGGAACGAGACTTCGTGTGCACGCCTGTCTGGGTCCATATCCGAACGGCAAAGACAACTTCGAGGCAGGTGTCTTAACGTGTGAGCTGAGCTACGGTCGAAACATGAATCCACATGCGTCACTGAGTGGGTAGTGTATCGATATCCTGCCCGAACCGAATTTGAACATGCATTCGCCACGATGATAAGCACCAAAGCTGCTCGCAGGATCACGTTCGCCTTGGTTTTGTGGAGAGCTTTGTTGGCAGTGATTGTACGGACATCTTTTGATCCTGACGAGTACTGGCAGGGCCCAGAGGTGGCGCACCGGCTCGTATTCGGGTGCGCTCTCTGTCGCTTGGTCGGTGCTCAGAGCTCCAAAGTTGCACGCGTCACGCGCTGCTCATGTTTATGTGCTGTAGATATGGCCATTTGACTTGGGAATGGGCAGCTGGACTCCGCAGCTACGCCCATCCGCTGCTGTTCACACCGGCGCTGACCATCCTGAAGCTCTTGCACCTGGACACACCAGCCGCTGTGCAACTAGCACCAAGAGCCACGCAACTCCTTCTTTCTCTCCTTCATGACGTGGTGCTATTGCGCTTCGCCCGCACACATCTGCCAAAGCACCTCCAGCTCCCAGCGCTGCTGGTGTCGAGCCTGTCCTGGTTCAATTGCTTCACGCACACCCGCCCATTCTCCAATTGCGTTGAGTCAACTCTCCACCTGGCCGCTCTGACGTTCTGGCCTCGAATCAACCATCAGGCTTTACACTCCAACAGCAGAGATGCGCACACCCAGGGACCACATCGGCGCATCAGGCGGGCGATAGCTATTCTTCTGGCTGGCCTCTGCTGTGTAGTCAGACCTCCAGCAGCTGTCCTATTCCTGCCAGTTGCAGCGCTTGAACTTCTGCATACACCATCCGTTCCATCACAGCCAAGACCAGGCGTGCTGGCACGTGCCGGCCACGCTGCGTGTTATCTCAGTGACTGCCTTGCATGTGCAAGTGCTATCCTGTTTGGGAATGGGCTTCTTGATTGGCACTTCTACGGCCGGATGGTGTTCCCAGCATGGGTAAATCTTGAATTCAATGTCATACAAAACTCCAGCGCTGACTACGGCACGCATCCAGCCCACTGGTACTTCTCTCAGGGCATGCCTGCAATGCTCGGCTCGCTGCTTCCCCTAGCTTTGTGGGGTATCTGGGCTGCAGTGAAAGCAAAACCGGACACCAACAGAATGCCCTTGTGGCCACTGGCCCTGGGAGTCTGGGGAATAGCGATGCACAGCGTTCTGCCCCACAAGGAATTCCGATACATTCTCCCGTCGTTCGAGCTCATCCTCATGTACGCAGCTGTGCCGCTGGTACCCCACCTACCTCCTGTTCCACCCGCGCACGCCAGCGAGGTCACCTCTGCAAGCCCCAAGCAGCCTGCTGCACCCTCATCAGCACATCCTCCAGCTGGCCTTCGCCAGCGGGCTGCTACAACGACAGAATCTGCTGAGCCGGGCCCTGAAGCAGGGACGCACTCCACATCGGAGAGCAGGTGGCAGACGGCCGTAGCTGCAGCTGCCATCGGGCTGCAGCTGCCCATGTTGGCGTACTTTGGCATCACACACCAGCGTGGCACAGTGGCTGTCATGGAGCACTTGTCTAGATCGCCCATCCCAGCGGTGCGTTCTCTGGCTCGTGCTGTTTTGAGCCTTGTCAGAACTTCCTGTGCCTGGAGGCGGACACCGGGGCTGTTGGGTGCTGTTCCAGCTGTCCTGTGCAGAGGGCGACAGCAAGCCTTTGCTGTGCAGGGGAGCTCACTGCTGTTTCTCACCAACTGCCATGCCACGCCCTGGCAGGCACACATGCATCGAGAGGACGTCCAGATGACCTTCCTGGACTGCTCCCCGCCCGAGTGGTTTGAGGCCGCACGGGCTCAGAACACCCCCGGGTCCATCGGAGTGACTGCAGTGGCTGGCGGGGGGTTTAGAGATGAGCAGCGGGCGTTTGAGGCGGACCCGATGCACTGGCTGTGCGACTCCTACGGCTGCGGGTGCGACCTGTGGACCACTGAACCGCACAGCGAAACCCTCTCACAATGGGTGCCAATTGCGGGTTGCAGCGATGTCTTGCTGGAGGCCAACACTTCCGTATTGCCTCAGATTTGACACCGAGGCTCGTGGTTGTTTTGCATGGATCTTTGCTCGACGTTGGAGCTGTGTTTGTGCATGTTCAGTGGAGCCCCTAGTTCATGTCGTGCTTCAAGTTGGTCGTCTTGATATGAAAATGCCTTCGACAGTGAATTCTTGTGTAGGTCGGAGGTTGGTCAGAGGGTTGAAGACGATCAGGAAACAACATGCAGCCTGGACAGCGGCGAATGCGGAGGAGAACAGGTGATGCAGGAGGATGGTTACAGGCCCCTGCCAGCGTACATTGTGCTTTACAACGACATGGCCGCTGCAGTAGCTCCATTCCTGGGCGAGCATGGCTACCACGTAGAGGCCGAATTCCTGCAGAATGTGTTTGAGGAGCAATCAGTGATGCTATACAAGCTGGGGCGGCCCGCTGTGGTGCGCAGGTGATTGTACAGTAATGCATGCCCACATGATTTGGTGCGAGCCGATGAGAGGTAACGAACTGTGTGCTCGCATGGATGCTTGCACTTGTGCGGGGCGGGCTGTGACCTCGTGGCTGCTGTGCTGCATGCATGCAGTGGGCGGTGCTGATGGCCGCGCTGGCGGTGTCAGTCCGCCGCAGGCCCCCATATAACTTGTATGAGCTCATGATGAACGGTCCGCACTGCGCTGTGCTGCTCTTCACTGCGAGGGAGACCCTTGGCATGTGCATGTGGGTGAGCGCTGCTGGGCACGAGGCTGTGCCGGGGGCTCTGACCTCTAAACCTTGGCCCCTGCGCGCGCCACGAGGCCAAGTCACCCCTGAGCGGCAAGCAGCTCACCCATGCCCCGACTGCGCCGCTCGCCCAGTACACCGTCCAGGCAACGGATATTGTGTGCGTGTGTGGGTGTTTGTGCGCGCGTTCCGCGGGGTTGTCTGCATGGAAGTGGTGTCGAGTTGCAGCTGTTCACACAGGAATGAGTGGCTTAGGTGCCTCGGAGTGGTCCTGTATTCGTGTCGGTCGTGGCGTGGCTTGGTTGTGCTGGGTACTGTGCGGTTGCTGCGGTACCTGCCTCTCCGACTTTGTCCTGTCTTGTGTCACACACGGGACATTATTCTGTCAACTGCCTGCGACAGCGATGCACAGCTTTGACTTTCTGTCGCTCTCGTGCGACGCAGCGATACACGCCAGCAGCGTCAGTGTCGCTCCGAGAGTTACATGAACAATCTGCTCCATGCACTGTAAGCAGCATGTCGGTCGTCAGGTGGCTGTGGCATGATGAGTATGGCCGCATGCATTCTGGAAGCGCGTCCACGGCGCAGATAATCCATCCGCTGTACTTGTCGATCGCCCTGTACGGATAGAATTCAACGGATATGTCTGCGGATTGTACAGTGTGGCGTTTGCAGTGCATGACGGCGCAACTTGATCCACGAAGCTCTCGATTATCTGGTGCACCGCACAGCTTGCAATTGCTGCCATGGCAACACACATTCAGAGTGCGCAGTAGCATCCTTCACGTCCATGCCCGCAACATTCGAACACCTGCGTTACACCGATACGTGACGGCATCCTTCTTGCTTGCGGCGCGTTCAATGCACATGTATGTTCCGCTGCCGGGATTCTGCTGCCGCTGAAACCCAATCGGCGCGCATGTTCGTCTAGCGCATCGTACATCAATGCCCATTCTGACACTGACAACAGCGGTTCAGCACGCATGCTGTCGCCATGTGCGTCGGCGCGATGCTTCACTGTGTCATGCTAATTCTGTAACAAGGATGACGGTTGCGCGAGAGCTCGTGCAGTATGATTGCGATGGGATCGAGCTCAAGGGATACTCTGCGTTTGTGGACGATCATCCACAGCATCAAAAGGTACGAGCGGTCCTTCTGTTGTTGATGCTGGAAGCGCATCCCGCACTGCCATGTCAGTCTGCCACATGCTTGCATAGGCGTGCAGCAGGCCGTGCAACACAGCGAATGATTGTCGGCTTAAAACTGACTCTCTACAACTGTGATGTCCGAATACAGTTAACGACTCGGATGTGAGTGGTCGCCGTGCATGCAGGCAGCAGTGCTGGTAGGACACACTGCAATCGGTCCACACGACGATTTCATTCAAGAGGTTTTGACAAAGCTGGCTCTCTCTGGGTACTACGCATTTGCTCTAGATCTGTTCGGTGCTGCTGATGTGGTCACTGGAGAGGAAAAGAACAAGGCGAATGCCCCCCTGAAAGAGCGGCGCGGGCTGATTGCAGAGCGTGCGACAGCAGCTCTGCATCTCCTGCAGCGCATGGACAAGGTGGATGCAAACCGAATTGCTGCTATTGGGTACTGCCTCGGAGGCAAGTGTGTCCTTGACCTCGCCCGCAGCGGCGCACACCTACAAGGTGTTGTGTCCTTCCACGGCATCCTAGATAGGTGGATGCCAGAGAGCGAGCCAATGACTGCTCGAGTGCTGGCATTCCACGGACGCAAAGACCCGTTTGTTACACCGAGCATGTTTGAGGGCTTTGTAGACGAAATGGAAGAGAGGGAGGTTGAGTATGAGGTCAGGCTGTACGGAGCAAATGTGATGCATGCATTCTCCCGAGCAGAGAAAAACACCCCGGATGATGCAGAGGCAGGCTTTCAGTTCTGCCCGCGTGTTGCACACCAGTCTTGGCAGTCAACACTTGATTTCTTAGACGAGGTGCTTGCCGTCCCAGAGTGAAGTGTGCTTATTTCTCTTGGGCATGGTTCCTCGAGACAATTGTGACCTCAGGGGAGAGCATGTCTTACGCAGGTGATCCCACTGTGTTGGCGACGTCGCGGCGGATAGCTGTGTGAGCGATCGCCTGGTCTGTGTGTTGTGGGTTGTCAATTCATCCCCTTGTCAATGATATGTGCACGTGGCTTTGCTCACGTTGCATTCCATCGAGGTGCCAATTGATTAATCTGGCCCGATTAAGATTAATCTGGCCCGCCTCAACATTGCATCGGGACATAGTGCAAATCACAACATGTAATCAACTCTGAGAAGATTTTGGTCAAGAATGGGCGGCTTCTGGTGCGTGCACGCATGTATACATGAAGAAGTGTATAGATGTGGTATGCATGGACGGGCACAGCAGGCAGTGGGATGCCTCGCCTGAAGCCCCGCGCGCCCGGAGCTCTACAGCATCTCAAGTGATTACGTATTCCAGAAAGTTGGGTAGTATGGGATCCTTCATACATGTAGCTGAGGTGTCGCCCGAATTCGTGAAGCTCTGTCATCCGTGAACTGGCTCTGCGACATGCGGTTGGCCGCAACCTCCTCAGCGGCACACATAACTTTATACGTCTGAGCCAGTGTTGGCATCGAATAATCGTTTCATTCGAGATCCCAAGAGATATATCAGCTGTGACGCAGCATGGGTATCCATGTACGCTCCGGACTGTCTCTCCCGGCCCTCTCCCAAGAGCATGTAAACCGATCTGTCATGACAGGAGAAGCTCATGCGGGTGCTTCTGTGCATATTTATCTGGTTGTGTAGCAGTATCCGCATGCCAAGTTCAAACTGCAGGCAGCAGGTCAGGTATGGCATGTATACGTGCAGGGCCTATCGAAACTCATTGGGGACCATGCTCCAACTTCAGTGAAGGTTCAGAAATTTGAAAATTATTTTGGACGCAAAATCGCTGTCGATGCCAGCATGTCTCTGTATCAATTCCTGGTCCGGCTCCTTTCCTGATTGGCTCACCTGCTTGGCATACCCAATGGGCATGTATCGTCGGAGCAGCAAACAGCACTGAAGGATAGTGGGTGTCTACAGATCGTGGTAGGTCGCGTTGGTGATCAGCTGTTATCGAACGAGGCTGGGGAGATCACCAGGTACGAGCAGGTTCTGTCAACATTTTGGCAAGATCGTTTCAGTGTCCCAGATTGTGTCCAAGCTATGGTCAGGTGAATTTGTTTGCAGTCATATTCAAGGAATGTTCTATAGAACTTCAAGAATGATTCAGGCCGGCATGAAGCCAGTCTACGTCTTCGATGGCAAGCCGCCTCAAATGAAACGGGATGAGCTCGACAGGCGGTATGATCTATCCTGCTACCTAGTTTGTGTAGCCTACGCACCTAGCCTAATTTGATGATGTCTGCGCTTTTGTAGACATACAAACCCATATCCCTGCCTCTACGTTGCCTGAGACGGGTGTCCATGCTTGTCAGGTTATTGAGGAATATTGTGTATCTGAATTCGGAGCAGAAACATAGTGTAAAAGTAGCTTGTGAATCCTGACGTCAGGCTGCATGACTTGGGCGGCAGCTGAGATTTTGGCATTTGCAGTCTTGACAGGCAACGATTTGATGCAGCAAGCAATGCCTAGACAATTTGCTGGTTACCATATGGTCTATCAATTAGTTCTGGTCAATCATGTGATGATATTGTCAACGTAGTAGGACGTGTTTGCAGATTTGGGCGGAGAGATGATGCACAAGAGGAGCTAAAAGCCGCCCAAGAGAAGGGGGATGCAGAGGCAATAGAGCGCTTCAGCAAGCGGACAGTCAAAGTCACGAAACAGCATGTGGATGACTGCAAGAAACTGCTGCAGCTTATGGGGGTCCCCTTCATTGAGGTGTGCAACGCACCGTCTCATTTCCTTGCTGGCATCTGCAGTGCTTTCGTTATTTTTGCAGGGAGTCGGAACTTGAGCGCCGTTTTGCTTGCGTTGCTGCGCATTCGTGCTGGAGCAGACAATGGCGTAGACATGTGTTTGATAGCCCCTCTCCTGATGTGTCAAGAGTCTATCAGCTGTGCATCGTCGCATGTTGTATTGCTGTCCATGCTGAGCGCAGACTGAGTCAACAAGGGCTAGCACTCTCGGCCAAGCAACTGCTCTTCAATCACTGACCCATATTCTCTGTCCCAATGTACTCAGCTGCAGTTTTCCTGTGTCGCAGTGGTGGCTTGGGTGTAGTGTCGCATGTATGTCCCCAAACGCCCAAAGGGCCCTGGATTTCTTTGTTGACGTCTTCTTTGACTATATCGTCTGCGAAGTGTGCGTGAGCTCTTGTGGCAGGAGGGGCTGCATGGCTTCACATGTGCATGCGCAAGCCCTTCGTCAGTGGCAGCAACGGCCATGACGGCATGGTGCAGGCTCCATCTGAGGCCGAGGCTCAATGCTGCTCGATGTGCAAGGAGGGTCTCGTGTATGGTGTAGCGACCGATGATATGGATGCTCTTACGTTCGGCACACCAAAGCTCATTCGGCATCTGATGGCACCTGGGAGCAATCAGAAGCTCACGATTGATGAGTTTGACTATGAAACCATGCTCAAGCAAATGGAGATCACACCTGTATGCCCTCGCTCCTGCTGCTCTTGCCTGTGTCCGGATGCTGGTGACAATTGATACATGTGCTTCCTGCGGTCAGAAGACAGGCGGCAGTTGCAACTCTCGGAGGCGTTTAAGTGTATGTTTGTAGTGACGGCGGTTTATGGTGGGGGCAAAGCTGGTGTGGTTGTTTCACAGCTCACGGCCATAGGCTCGCCCAGTTATGCTTCCGGTAAAGCTGTAAAGCATTGGAATTCATGGCGTGACTTCTGGTGTGTTACAGGAGCAGTTCATTGACATTTGCATCCTGTGTGGATGTGACTACTGCGGAACGATTCGAGGTATCGGGCCAAAGACGGCGTACAAGCTGATAGTTCAACACAAGACACTCGAGAAAGTCATCGAGAGCCTCGACAAGACCAAATATGCGATCCCTGATCCATTCCCCGTCGATGTGCGTCCCTATTGGCTGCTGTTTCTCATCTAGACACACGGTGTGGGGTGTCCAACCGTCAGCAGTGTACCCATTGTCTGAGGGACCTGACCGGTATTTGTGGGGACGCCATGCCTGCATGCTGCATTCTTTCATGCTGCCGTAGGGAACCTGTAGGAGACAGTGACGTGCCGCACAGTCAGCGCCAGCTCCGGAGTGGACCTGTGGGTATCAATGTGCCACCGTAGTGCAGCATGAGGTGTGTTGCGATTACAGGAAGCGAGGCAGCTGTTCAAAGCTCCAGATGTGCTTGACAAGGACAAGATGCCAGCGCTCAACTGGAAAGCGCCCGATGTGGATGGGCTAGTTGGATATCTCTGTCACGAGAAACAGTTCTCTGAGGAGCGGGTCAGGTCAGCAATTGACAAAATGGCAGCAGCTAAAAGCAAGGCAAATCAAAACAGGATGGAGTCCTTCTTCAAGGTACAACTACTTCCACCGAAACTGGCTGCAGGCAATTACAGATTGCTTGTGTCTGGGACACATTCTACGCAATTGCTGACAACAAATGCCATCCAGGTGATGCCGTCTGCACCCAAGGCAAAACTTGGCGCGAAAACTGGTGTGAAGAAGAAAGAACCGGCATCAAAAGTCAAGGGCAAAGTCGCGAAGAAGCTGGGGGGTGGCAAAAAATGATGACCTGAACAGCTTTTTGGCTGCATTCAAACATTCTTCACATCGTGCACATGTTGGCCGTGCAGCTGATCGTTCAGCCTGGACAGGTCCAGCACGTTGAGTGGTCTTTGGTAAGCATGTTGCAACCCGAGGTCTGCACTTCGTGCCACATTCTTAAATGGCATGGCCGCTGATGTCTTCCTCTCTGAGTAAAAAAGTCACTGTAAGATGCAACGCGGCATTGGAGAACAGAACACTCAACAACAAAATGGCACTGCTTTGGTCACCTAAGCCTTGAACTTGATTAGCACTGCATTTTTCGACCGTGCGATGCGTTGATACCGTGTGGTGACTTCTCTTGGCGGAGCTGGTGCATTTGTCTACACCCCACAGTCGAGTCCCGGATGCATGCACTGCCTGAAAAGTCACCGTATAGTCGATAGCAACACGGGATCTGTTGCACGTGCGGTTACTTGGGAGAAGTGAAAGGCCTGGCACCGGCTGTGGGAGACGCGCAACTGTGGGTGTCCTGCTTTGTGCGTCGCCCGACTTCCGAAACAGCCACCCGGCCATGGCTGAGAAGATGCCTGAGTCCACACTGAGCCCGCACCCCGATGTTGAGAGTATCCTTTACAGTGAAGCAATTCTGAATGAGAAATGCCATGAGCTCGGTGCCATGATCGCTAAGGAATACGCTGATCTCAAGCCCCTGCTGATGGTGACCGTGACAGGTGCTTACATGTTTGCATCCGACCTAGCCAAGTGCATCACTCCAGTTCCAGATGGGATGCAAATTGACTTCATCCGGGCATCTTCGTACGGATCTGGCACGGTATCGTCAGGGGAGGTCAAGATTCAGGTGTGAGAGCTGCACCTGGGCTGTTGCATGTGTACACCATCACCTGGCACTGGCTTGCACACCCCGGCAACGCGAACATTTGGAACTAGATCGCAACACCATCCCAGGCGATTCAGAGCTATTCTTCAGAGCTGTAGCCTGTACTTCTCTCTTCAGGACTGCTCAAGGATAGCGGTGGAGGGGCGACATGTCATCATCGTTGAAGACATTGTTGACACTGGCGGGACTCTTGACAAGCTGATCAAGAGGATGAAGGAAAACGGGGCTCTCAGCGTCAAGGTCGCGGCCCTGCTCAACAAACTCGCGAGGAGAAAGGTTGAAGTTCCAGTCCATTTTGAGGGATTCAAGTGCGAAGACAGCTTTGTGGTCGGGTGCGCAGCCCACGTGCTGTGATACACACAGCAAGCAATCGTGTGTTCTGTTCACAGGCTGCCCCGGTTGTTCTCGCAGTACACAGCGTTCAGTGTTTGACCCTGCGTGCAGGTATGGCATGGACTATGATGAAGATTACAGGACGTTGCCGTACGTCGGAGTTCTCAAGCCACACATATACCAAGAACAATAAAGAATACAGGGCCATCATGCAGCCCTTACAGCTTTCCCTGTCGCAAGCCTCCAACATTGTCCCCGACCCCGGGGGCCATGATGCCCTCGTTCTGGCGATTGACCCCCCTTCACATCCTAGCCTCACGGATTCCTGCCGGTAGTCTGCAGCTGTCTCTGTAACCACTGTGCCAGCTCGAATCGTCCCCCACGCCACCACCCCAAAGGCACATCATATGCCTGGAAAGGAATCGCTTGTATGCCTGGAAAGCCACGGCCGATGCAAACCTGGCCGCCTCCTCAGAACATACACACCGCCTGAGAACTGTTGTAAGCTGGTAACCACACGACTCGCCGTCCTCTTCCGCACCAACGCACAGCCGTGGTGATACTCACTGTGAGCTCTGCTGCCTCTGCAGCTGCAAATGGATGCACAGGCAGTGCACAAAACCTGCCACGACTCCACCACGGATCTATCATGACGGCAACCTCGAAAGGGCTGTGCTGCAGCACGGGCACGCTGCGTGACTCCAAATGGGGCCTGCGTCGGTCACCTTCGAGCGTGGCTACCGGGGCGATGCTGCGCCATGGCCCGCTGCCCGGCGATGTCCTTCGCATACTTCTCCTTGCCCAGCATGTACGCCAGCTTGAACTGCTCCTGGATGTCCTTCTCATCGATTGCGGAGACAATCGATTTCACGACCTTCAGGTAGGTGTTGAGCGCATTCGGGGTCTCCTTGTCCCTGCACCACAGCCCGACGGTTGCACCAGGGAAATCAGCTTCGAGTCCAGTGCTGCCGCAGCCCTCACAGCGCTATTGTTACATCCTGCTGGCCTCCTGAGCAGTGCTGCAGCCATGCTTGGAGGTCTCTTGTGGTCTACTCGGGCTGCTTGCACCAGGGAAATCATTGACCGAGATAGCGTGGTCAGATGTACCTGCAGAGCACCGCACGCCCCACGTGGACAGACGCCTCTGCAGCAGAGCTGGGCCGAAGGCAGCTCGGAGCCCATCGATGCATGGGCTAACGCTGGCGTCAAGCTCACGATGCGCTGGCATGCGCCGCATGCTCACACCGCTGGCCACATTTCTGCATGCAGCCCGCCACCATACCCATATTGTTCTGCACCGCTCGTCATACCTCACACAGAAGCCCACTTCACCGAGGCATGGTACCGGCGGCACCCCACAGCACACACCACGACCACAGGTACTCCCTACAGGACAGCGCGGCGCATCGTTCACCGTCGGCGGGTGGCGCACTTTGCGCGGTCCCGCATGAAGCACCACGTGTGCGCGTCCGCGTCGAAGTTACACTCGATTACCACGCCGTGAAACTCCTCCGGGTCCTCGCCCCCCGGGAACGCGACCCGCGCCGGGTTCGTCGTCAGCGACTTCTTCAGGCTGTCGTCCGGGCCGAGCGCCGCCATGCGGCTGTGGTCGACGTCAAACGCGATGACGACCCGCGCCTCCGCCCACACGCCCAGGAACAGCCGCTGGCCCCCAGCGGCCGCGGCGCGGCACTCCGGGCTCGCCTGTACCGCCGCGTGGCCCTCGGGCAGGAGGGTGAAGTCCACGGAGTTGTGGGAGGAGGGCTTCCACTTGAGGAGCATGTTGCAGGTGTCCGGGATGTACTTTGCATCGTACGCCTGCATGCATGCATGCATGCGGCCGCGGGCTGGGACTGGTGCTGTGCGCGTGGGAACTGCGGGCACCGGGCGGAGGCGTGGGTTGGTGGGCGGTACAGGTTGCAGAGGTGCGGGTGAGGGGCCAGGGGCACGGGGCGCGTGCCGCACAGGCTGTGATGGAAAACAGGTGTGCATGCGCTGTGCTCTGTCGCGTGCGATGACTCAGCAGTGAGCGATGTCTTGAAGAAGAGGGAGATTCGAGGAGGCAGGGGTCTAGCTGCGCCGCGTCAGCCTCGCCGTATTGGCGGTGACTCAGCATCGCCCGGGCACAGAAGCCAGTTCATGTACAGGACACGATACGATGAACCGATGGACCAGCTATATCACATAAAGAGCGTTGACAGCTCCAGATGACGGGGACTACATGCCACTCACAGGACCTCATCCCGTGCTTTTGTAGATGGGTGTGGCTCGGGTGTTGATCTGCGCAGCAGAAGGGTTGGGAAACGATACTCCACGAGCTCAGCACGATCCACCACAGCACCATGGTAAAGTAAAGTAAACCTGAATTTACTGAGCCGTATCCTATTGGACATTGACAACTCCGAATTAACGGGACCACATATGCCGAAGGGGTAAACCACCTGGAAACCCCCCTCAGACGACCGTACGCAACGCACAGGGCCTCCTCCTGTGCTAAGCGAGGTGGTCACGTACGGCCGATTCGATTCCCCAAAGCGCACGCAGAATCGAACCCACGAACTCCTGAAACGGAGGGGGTACCTTTTACTCCGTCCTCAACCCATTGGACCCATGGTACTTGGACCCATGGTACTTTTGGTCCCGGCTTTCGGAGACAGCTCATGCAAACGCATACAAGCATACCAACACTTTCCGGACCGAACATTACAGCGCTGAATCATGACGAGCCATACAGGCGTGCCTGAAAGGGGGGGCCGTGCCTGCAGGATGAGGCCGTCGTTCTCGTGGCGGATCGTCGGCAGGAAGTGGCGCTGCCGCTGCGCGTGGTCGTGCAGCGGCCAGAACTCCTTGCGCAGCACGCGGAACGGCTCGGCCGTGTAGTCGTACTTGTGCGGCCAGCCGCCGCGGCGCATGCATGCGGCCTCCTCGCTGCGCGGCCGCGTCACCTCGTCCATGAGCATGTACCGCTGCTGCACATCGCCGCGGCTGCCGTCACGGCGCCGCCCGGCAACACCCTCATGCCGCAATGGGCGCGCAACACTGGGCGCCGAGATCCGGTGCATCTGGGCGCTCTTGGGAAAAAATTATTGCTCACAAGTTCACACAGGGAGTTGAAGGCGTCGGACGACTGCCAGGGTGTCCATGTTCCGCCCACCAAAGCGTGCACAGCACATTGGCGCCGCGCAAGCAGATCCCCAGCACAAAACCCAGCAGATGGCCTGAGTTTTTGCTCTCTACTGCATGAGCTCCAGGTGGACCGTCTCCTGCCCAAGACCTCACGACTGTACACCGACATGTCCACATGTACGTGCATGCTTGCATGGTGCGCAGCCGGCGGGCTGCCGCACCTTCCATGGCAGATCCGTGACCAGCACGCCCTGGATCATCATGAGATCGTACACGTAAAACGCGCGCTCCGTCCCGCCACCAGGCAACTCGTCGATCACCATCTCCCCCTCCACCAGCGTCATGTGGTGCAGGGCCAGCTGCACAGGGTCCAGCGCGGCGGGGCGCGTGAGGGTGCCGCCCCTGAAGGCCGCGACCCAGGCGGCGGGGTCGCGCGCGGCGAGCATGCCGATCGGCGGCCGCCGCGGCGCCACAGGGAAGCGCATGTGCACGCGCGTGATGCGCATGCGGCGGTCGATGAGGAACATGCCGCTGTGGCAGAGGTAGGCCATGTAGCGGGTGCCGTCGGCCTTCCACGTGCTCCAGTACCTGCACAGCCTGCTGCTAGGCCACGCCTGGTGGGGGAGGGTGGGGGGTGGAGTTGGCCTCCCCGGGTTTTGACCGGGCCCCCGTGCCGGAGTGCCAGACAAACACAGCGAAGTCTGAGTGTTGCTGAGAAGGCCACGGTGGGCCGTGAGTGAGGGCGCCGCAGCTGAATCTGACTCGGGCTCAGAAGGCCTTGCGTCACCGACGACGGCAGTGTGTGTGCGCGACAGAGGTAGTGCAGGGGGGTGCTGCCGTGCATCCCCACCTCCGGCAATCGGCGGCGCGAAGCAGCGACTCCGCCTCAGAGCAGCTGTCTTTCCTAGCTCATGTCACACGCAATCTCGTGCGGCGATCACAGACCTAGCATGCAGATTCCATTTCGGCTTGACGGAATGCAAACGGAAGATTCTCCATGCTGCATACCCTCCAAGCAGAAATCAGGCAGACTTTTTGGGGTTAAATGGGGGAACGCGGCGGTATGCGTTGCAAGCAGACTAAGATGGACCTGCAGGCCGCACAGCACAGCACAGCACAGCATGCGCAGCACGCGCGCGCACCGGTGGCGGTGCAGGAGGTCCTGGTTGTCATTGGAGAGGGAGACGGGCTGTGAGCCGGGGAACTCGAGGCGGCGGGCGTAGTTGCGGAGCTTCTGGAGGTCGTTCTCCGTCATGCCGTCGTCCTCCCCGGCGGGGTCCCGCCGCTGCAGGAACTCCGCACGCAGCTGCACAGCACGCCGCGGCTGAGTTGATCAGCCACACAGGAGAACTGTGCGTTCCGAAACTGGTCGGGAGTTGATCACGTTGTGACCACACATCGGCCGCGGAACAGTGAGCGTCACGGCCCCGATGACGTCACGGCCGCGCTACTGAGGCTGTTCTTCGCTCTGTCAAGAAGACGGCGATCTGCCTGGTGCATGCTGCAGTGTGGACGAACGGCTCGAAAGGGTGTCTTCTGCTGGATTCGTTTCCCGCAAAGTTTTAAGTTGTGACCACGAAACACAGGCGTCAAGCATGGCACATGTCATCTCCCTGTGCAGGGCGGGGCAACGGTGCTGTAAGTTACGCTGACCAAGACATGGCTGCACAGCAGCCAGGAGTGACTGTGCAGGCAACGGTTCACGGCACAGGGAGGCGGCAGCTCGATGGCAGGCACAGCATTCGGTCGCTTGGAGGCAGTTGAACAGCAGCTACGCAAGCAGGACCCGGTGCACTGCAGGGTGCCTGGAGGCAGCCAGGAGGGGAGGCTGGGGGGACGCGCCTGGGAGACGACGTGTTCCCGGTACATGTTGGCCTCCTCCTCGTGGATCTCCTCCCCCACAGGGTCGTCGTGCTTCATCTCCTTGGCGTCCTCTGCAGCAGCGCCCCACAATCAGCTGCATTTGACTGGTTTTGGGGCGCCTGATTCAGGCAGCACATGAAAGAGCTCGCCACTGCACACGGCGTAGCGCCGGACTCAATAGTGCCGCCTTGACACTGCAAGCACACATGAGATCGGGCGGGGCGCTGCCGGCTGCACAGGCATGACCCCGCGGCCGCAGCTGCTGCAGCTGGCTCAACACGTCCATGCCCCCCACCGTCCCGACGAGCCTCCGGTTTCATGAAACTACAGGCAAGCAGCGGGCCACGGGGGCGCGTCTCCAGCGGCCCAAAAGCAACTGGGGAGCATATACGACCATACACACTCCTTGGCAGCTGCAGAGGCTTGCTGTGCCGGATCATACGGAGACGGATCCGATTGACTGGATGCACATCTCAGGCGTCCGCCCGATGACAATCCGATGCACCTGTCGCGTCCCCCGCACACCGCGCAGCAAACATCGCACGTGCCCACCAGCACGGACGCCAGGGGCCAGAGTCAGAACCAAGCCCCTCGATCTGACAGGATCAATCGACATGAACAGCACTCTCGCAAGGAGGTGCCCCCCACCGTCGTCGCTCTCGCACAGCTGTGGGCCATTGGGGCCATCGACGAAATTCTCCGGGGAGTCATCCCCGGGCTTCCACGCGGGCACCAGCGGCGTCTCGATGGCCCCTGCGCCACTCTCCTGCCGTGCCTGTCGGTAGTAGTCAAAGAGCCCCTGGATGTACTCGTCCTTGTAGATGCCGGGGGGCCGCGCCTTGGTGAACCTGCACGCAGTCGCCCCTTAGTCCTCTGCCATCGGGAGGGGCCCCGATCGGGCTTGCTCCCAAGGTCTCGCCCACAGCACACGCATGTCGCTCTGGCCCCCGGCCATGGCGGGCCGAGCAGGGGCGGCGGAACTCTGTCAACGTCAACGTCAATGGGCAGCTGGGGGGGTCCGGTTGGGTGTGTGTCTTCATGGGGTCCGGCGCCGATCGATGATGACTGCCTGGAGCCCCACACTCGCACAACAGGCGACTGCCGGGCAGCACCCAGGCTTCATGCACAATCTCGACAGCATCAGGCAGTCCAATACACTGCGTCACCACCCAGAAACAGTGAGACGCTCGTGCCCCCACAAGGCACAAAAGGCAAACCCCCTCCCCCAAGCTCTCACGTAGCCACGAACCAGAGACAGCTCCAGAACAGCTCAAGCTGGCGGCGAGGGGTCCGCACGCCTGGATGCACTGCGCGACCGTCGCCGTCACGTTGTTACGCATGAGGTAGTGCACGAGCATGTAGCCTGAGCGGTTGAAGCCATGCGTGCAGTGCACGACGATCACCCGCGCCCGCTTCATCACGAGCTCCCGGTGCTCCACCAGCGCGCGCTGCTGCTTCGGCAGCTTCTGCAGCGGCGCCGCCGGCCGGGTCGCGGACGCCGGGAGGGTGCCCGAGGCCACCTGGCGCTCAAACTCCGGCAGCGTCGACTCGGTGTACTCCTTCTGCTCTGTGTCGTACTTCCGCAGGAGGGCCTTCTCCTGCAGCACCGAGGAGCGTCTGCACTTGGGAAGGCTGCAGGGTCGTGTCGTCCCGGCTGGCGATCATCCCATGGCTGCTTGTCGGACTGTAGCGACAATGATTCATGAAACCTCTTGAACACAGCACCATATTCCTCCCGACAGCAGTTGAGCTGTTCTGCGGCACATGCTGTCACCACCATGGCAGGTGAACATGGTGCATTAGCACAGGCCGTTGCACAGTAAAGCCGCGGAGTAGGCCGAGCTCGAGGCAGTGACCCGCTTCTGGATCAGGAATCAGCCGGCAGAGCCCAGCAAGCAAGTTCCCTGGAGAAGGCAGCGTTCATCCCCACCGCCCGCTACTCCCAGCAGTATCCACAGTGACAACAACTTGGCATAAATTTGAGGACCATACTTCGCTGGTACAGAGACCGCCTGGACCATGTGCGGACAGGGTACTCCCTCCGGTAGCGAATGGAGATAACAGGAATGTAAAACTCTGGAGAAAGAGGCGCAGGCGCAGAGGGTTGGCAGCACACCTGTTCCCACACGTCCTGCGCGAGCTTCTGCGCCTTGCGCACCTCCCACACAAACAGGTTGACGTGCTTCGCCTCGGGAACCTGGCCGTGGCCGCGGCACGGGATCTTGATGTGCTGGATGCCGAGCGACAGGAACTCGTCGGGCTTGTAGTAGCGGCGCGACATCGTGAGGTCGATGACGGTGCCGACCCGCACGCCCCAGGTGTCCCGCAGGTGTGCCACCACGTCTGAGGGCTTCCACTGGTACACCGGGGGGACCTTCTGGCCCGGCATGCCGCCAAACGGCGCCTGCGGCGTGGCACGGCCGTGTGGTGTTGTACTCTGTTGTGGTATTGTCGGGTTTGCTCGGACCACTTTGAGGGTGGGTATTCGGAAGTGCGTGTGCGGTGCTGGGCAGGTGTGGGTGCATGGCGTGGGGCTGAGCAACGTGGGGAGCTGCCTCAGACTACATGCCGCTGACATGCATATATTGGTGCATGTAGCCACACAGAGACAGAGGCCGGGCATCGGGCCGGTTCTCGGAACACACTCGCACACCCACTCGCTCATTCATGGCACTAGGCCGGGCACGAGCGCATTCCACATTTGTGTATGTTTGTGTGCATGGTGGTATAGCCCCAGTCACAGGAGCAGGGGCGGTGTATGCGGGGAGGGGTGGGGGGCTACTGCAGACAAAGTGTTATGCAAATCGAGCTAGGCATGGGGCTGAAGTGGGGGTGCCGATGGGTGGTGTGGTATGGCGCGATGGGCGCACAGCATGCCCACGCTTGAGCGCTCGGGAACTTCGGCCGCAGTTTGGCATCCCACCAGGCTGCAGCCACGCCCATGCAGGCGACCTCGCCCCCAGCTACGGGGCTGACGAGGTGTGTGCCACGGGACGGGTGAGGCCTGCTTAGACACACCTTTGTTGGGAACAGGCCAGCCAGCTCGCTGCCCGAGTTGGGGCACTTTGCCCATCCCGGAGGCAGCTTCTGGGCAAAGTTCTGCTCTTCCCAGTGCTGCTCAGACGCATTCAGCTGGTTGTCATAGTCCTGCCCGATGTCTGCATCGAACAAGGCTGCATCCCGGGCGTCATGGTCCTCAGCCCACGCATCTCCTTCCCCTTGCGCGTCTGGTTGATCTTCGTGGTCAACCTCAGCCGCAGGAGGCCCTGCTCCATTATTCTCATGCCTTGCACCGGTCCCTGTTGCAGCTAGCTGCCCGCCGTTCGGGGGTGACTGGCCTCCTTCACCATTGGCTGACAGCAGTGATGGTGGATCTTGCGTGGCCACAGGCTGAGGCGCGACTCGGGCCTTCAGGGCTGCTAGGGCCCTGAGCCTCTTGGCTTGTTCTTCATCTGCGGGTGCAGATTCTGCGAGGAAAACGACCTGTCTTACCCACATTGTGCGCTGCATTCACATGTCTCGCGATAGGCTACGTTATGGCGTCGTTTTTGCTGCCCTAGGGAGCACACAAATGCGAAATGGCGTTTCGTGGAAGGCACCTTCACGTTCTCGCTTGTGCTGTTGCCCGTTCCCGCCCATATCTGGCTTCAGCGCGTTCCAATTTTGCTCTAGAGCGCGTTATGGGCAACCATTTCGAGCTTGGGCTGGCCAAGTTTATGTTATGCGCTTGACACGGGGATGATCGCGCATCTGCAGCGGCCGTTCCGGCTTCCTAGCGAGGTGAGACCAATGCACAGCTTTGCGGATTGACTCAAAGGTCTCACGAAACCGATGCTGGACCCAGTCCGTGGGCTGGGCCTTTCTGCGAGTGCTGAGTGGATTCTTGCGCAATGCATGTGCGCGACAGCCCGGACCACATTCGCTGCGGCACGCCGGCACGGGGAATACCAGCCTGGTGACCAAATGCATGTGTTGCGAGTCCTTGCAAGGCAATTTGGAACGCCTTCTTGCATCGGCCTTCTCACGAAGTACAAGTGGAGCGTAGTGAGCAATCGTGAGTGCATGAACGTGCATTTGGCAGCTCTTGATGCCAGCGCGCGATGATGTGCGTCCTCCGACCCTCAACTGCGATTGTGATCTCACGTGGAATAAGATTGTGCAGCCCTACATTCACCTCGCAGACGAGCAGTCCATGTTTATACTCGGTGCCCCTGAGTATTGGCTGATTGAACCTGCACAGAAGCATCAGCGCACTGGCGCGTGTGCAGAATGTTTTTATCAAAGAGAAATACATGATTGGCAGCTGACAGTGAGCCAGCCTTTTCACCCTGGAGCGACCAGTCGTTCACCACAGTTCGACTCGACATCACGGGACTCCACGTCCACCAACATCGCTTCGGCGAGTGCACATCGCGCCAGGGGCACGAAGTGGCACGCGTAGCACTGCAGCCAGCTGGGCTGAGAGTAATATTGACGAGTTGGACAATACAACTGAGTTGGGAGAGAGTTGCTGGGTCCCGCGGGCTTGGCCGGGAGCCGTCACTCACCGCGAACAGGCCACGAATTTGCATTTAGGCAGCGTTTACGATATAACTGGTCGGTTTTGCCTTTTCATCGCTCCCCTGCGGCGGGCTGCATTTTGCAACTCAACCGTGGCGTAGGTGCATCATGTCCACACTGGATCGGACAGTACAGCTGCGAGATGCCGCCAGGACTGAAGTTTACAAGGTCGAAAGAAAGGTGATTTATCATACTGCTATTGTGTCGAGCTTGCAGTAATTCATGGTCACAACAGTGAGAGGATGTCCATGTTGCAGATTGAGGAATTAGAGTCACAGTATCTGGGAGCCGAGAGCAGTCAGCTGGGCAGCGTACTGAAGGTGTGACAGCCTCGGAAAGCAACTTGATTGTGATATGCTGTAGACAGGGCTGCAACATATTGATCACACCAGCTACATGTGATCTTGTGTGAGCGACCAGTGCTGCCACGGCTTTGCCATGTGGTCATTGCTGCATGCTAACCCAACCCCGCATCACTCCGTGACGTAAAAGGTGGATGTGCTGACGACTACCGCTTAAATGTGCTGCAACATTCACATTACCTGAACTCGAATGGGCAGGGATTTGACGGATTCCTGTCTGGAAAGGAGAACAGGCGGAGCAGACAGGCGAAAGTCGTGATGCCTGATGAATTTCTGTTCAGCCTTTCTTCAATGACGTCCGAGGTCTGGAACAAGATGCAGCCCAGTCAGGATATGCAGGATGTGGAGTATGCACCCATGGGCTCGGGCAAGCGGGCACGTGCCCTTCCTATCTTGTTTTCCACGCCTACCAAGCAGTAAGATGTGAACTTCGTCGTCCGAATGTTGTTTTTGCCACTTGGTCCAGCGCTCTGCGCTTCGTATGGATGCAAAGTCTGGACGTGGTGCCGGTGCTTGACTCTCTTGCATTCGTCACGGATTCGACACCTACACTGAATAAAGTATGCTGGTGCAGTACGCTCAGAAGGGATACGCCCAGAAAGGGTACAAGGCTCCCGGAAAGATGCGAAGGCTAGCGTAGCAGTGCATGCCTCGGGACAGGTAGGACCATCAAG
Organism: Ulva prolifera; assembly: GCA_023078555.1. NCBI lineage: Eukaryota > Viridiplantae > Chlorophyta > Ulvophyceae > Ulvales > Ulvaceae > Ulva > Ulva prolifera. The sequence continues at coordinate 2,386,846 of CM041203.1, read as the reverse complement.
CTGCATCAGTAGTTGCTGCTTCGCGCCAGCAGTAGAACACATACAGGCGGGGGGGGGATAGAAAGGGACAAAGCATTGCATCACCTGCGAACTTGCTATGTGCGTAGCTTTTTATGCTTTCAGTATGACAATATGGTTTGTGTAACACTTTGCCAGCGGTGTGGCACACGGTGTGGTTTGGAGCTGCCTTGAAACAGCGCTCAGGATGCGGCCATGAGTCCTACGATAATACACTAAGCGCGAACTGCGCAGAAGAAACGAGGAGGTTCAGGGGCTGGGAGTGCGGCTCAAGTCATTGTGGGACAGGAGGATGACTTTGGGGCATCTGGGTGCATGCTTGGGAGATACACATCGTACATCGGTGTCGTGCCGGCTCGTGTCCTTGGGCTCCATCTTGCTGTACAGACCGCGTTGGGCACCAACGGCCTGGCCAGGAGACATGGATGTCCCAAGCTGACTGTGCCGTCGAATCGTGCACCTGGTAGACACAAGCGATTTCACCAGCCAAAGAACGCCCTCTCCAGGATGATCGACGGGCTGCAGCCTGTGGCGCAAGTGGTTCCTGCGAAAGAGAAGCTTCACGGTGCGAAGCGTCCGCCTTTGTCGGTGTCTCATCTTCCAGCGTCGCGTCTCCTCAAACTAGTTTGAAACGGCCTCGCCTGTCAGGGTCCCCATCATGGCAACACAAGCGTTCGCAGTCCAAAAGCCCGTCCGCGGTGCAATTCGCAGCAGGTAAGATAATTCTGCCGATGGTTCCGTGCTGTCGTGTGACATGCTGTCCTCAGCTCGCTGCGGGCGTGACTTGAAGACAGACGCAAGCATGCAGGCGATGCCGGCCACGAGTGGTCAGCGCTCGCGCGGTATGGACCTACACTATACATTCACCAGTAATAATGCATGGATGCTGTTGATGTATGTGAGACGCCGTGCAAAGTCCGCATCTCAGTGAGTGGGTCAGCGTGTAGGCAGATGATCAGTTCTCGGACTATGCCCCCAAGGTCGCGTTCCTGTTCCCGGGTCAAGGCGCTCAGACCGTGGGAATGGCAAAGGTGAGACACTACGTAAATTCTCCTCGGAATGTCCTGCCGTTTCAAAGCCGTGGCAGCAGGCTGTGTGTCCATGCCATCAGCAGCTGTCCCAAACATGCAGGAGCTCTGCGACGACTGCGCCCCAGCCAAGGAGCTCTTTGACAAGGCCTCCGAGATCCTCGGATACGACCTCCTGGCTGTCTGCTCTGAGGGTGCTGCTTCCACTGCAGATCTTGTTTACAGCCAGCACCGCATGCCACTTGCCTGACCACCAACCCAACATCACCAAGAGTCGATCTCCGCATCAAACGCATCGCAACTCTTTCTGATCATAAATCACCACGAGGTGTCCACCGTTATCGTGGCTCGAGCTCAGACTGTCCCTCCAGCGGTCCACCTGTCGAAGCAGCAGTGAGCCCCAGCAGCCACATGCATCTCGGCCCTCCTTGCCACCCACCCGCACAAACGGAGTCGCGAACACACGAGCTATGACCTGCAGGGCCAAAGGAAAAGCTCGACTCGACGGTCGTGTCGCAGCCGGCCATCTACGTGTCCTCAATGGCGGCGCTCGAGAAGCTGAAGCAGGACCGGCCCGAGGTGGTCGAGTCCGCCGACGTCGCCGCCGGGCTGTCGCTTGGGGAGTATACCGCCCTCGCCTTTGCCGGCGCGATGTCCTTCGAGGACGGCCTCGCCCTCGTGCGCCCCGCCGCCCCGCCTTGTGTCCTGGTTTGCCGATGGCATGGATGTCGTAGAGGTGCTGCAACCTGCGTAGCATCCTCGTGTTGAGTGGCAGCGCCATGATCGCGCCCTGTGGGCACTCATGCAGCCGCCATGCGCACAAGAGGCGCTGCAGCGGCGGCGTGCCCGGCTGCGGCCGCTCCATGCTGCGAACTCGGCAGGGTGCTTGCAGCCAGCGGTTCCGCGCGCCTCCTGCCGACAACGGTCCTTGGAAGTACATGCTAGTCACACCGCTGCAGCGGCTATAGAGCAGGCACGGCCTGGTGGAGCTTGCCGTGGGGGGCGCCCCGATGCGGATCACACAGCTGCGAGCGCCATGCCGTGCCTCCCTCGTGTTGCAGACGACGGCGCATGGCCTTGCCAAGAGGGCAAGGCCATGCGCCCTCGTCTGCCAAACCTGCCTCTTTGTGCCTCCGCCGCCACCGCACGCGCAGCGCGCTGCCGACCAGCAGCCCCCGCCCTGACCCCCCGCTCGCCGCCGCTCTGTGCAGGTGAAGCTCCGCGGCGAGAGCATGCAGGCGGCCGCGGACGCCGCCGAGTCGAGCATGGTGTCCGTCATCGGCCTCGACAGCGGCAAGGTGCAGGAGATCTGCGACGCGGTGAACGAGCGCGTCGGCGCGGGCTCAGTGCAGATCGCCAACTTCCTCTGCCCCGGCAACTACGTCATCTCCGGCAGCTCGGAGGTGCGCAGCACACAGCGCGCTCTACTGTGGCATGCGTGTGGTCGGCATCAGCTGTGGGAGGGTGACAGCAGTGATTGGTGCACGCCTCGCGTCCTGGGCGCCGGCGAGGATGCTAACGGCGTGGCTACTGGCGCCGTGCCCGACGTGCTGTAGCTGTATGTAGCGGCGCCGGCCGCACGATGCGCTCGCTGTACGGTACTGCCGGTACAGATGCGCACACACTTGACGGTTGAAAGGGCCTGTTTTGCCCTGAGGTTGCGGGCTTGCTTGCATGGCAGAAGCCAGCATCTGGTGTCCACCAGGACCCCCCCATTCCTGCGGGCTCGCGTGGTTCGGTGTCTCACCTGATCTAGAGATGGGAGGGATCGGTGCAGGGCTGCAAGGTCGTGGCGGAGATCGCAAAGCCGGAGTTCAAGGCGCGCATGACCGTGCCGCTCGCGGTCGCGGGAGCGTTCCACACAGACTACATGAGCCCCGCCGTCGCCAAGCTGAAGGAGGCCCTCGCGAGCACCCCGATCACGACGCCCCGCATCCCTGTCGTGTCCAACGTCGACGCACAGCCACACTCGGACCCGGACACGATCAAGGACATCCTTGCCCGCCAGGTGTGAATGGCAGGACTGCTGATGAGGCCTGAAAGTGGCTGTGCTGGTGCAGCTGGTAGAGTGGCTGCAGCTGGCTTGCGGAGGCGTGTGGTGTTTCAGGTCAATGAGGCTGCTGTGAGATGTTGTGCAGGTGACAAATCCCGTGCAGTGGGAGACATCTCTCAAGACCATGCTTGAAAAGGGTCTGGAGCAGTCGTATGAGATCGGGCCGAACAAGGTGATTGCGGGTATCATGAAGCGCATTGACAGGGGCCACAGTCTGGAAAACATCACCGCTTGAATAGGCTGTGCTTGTTGATGAAACTGTGAGCGCTGAGTCGGGCTCACAGCTGAGAGTTTTTTCTTGGCACTGCGGAATACAGCGGGCCATCAGTCAACTACATCTGCACAGAGTGTGCATATGACTGGATGTAACTGAAACATCTCCGCCGACCTGGGCCTTGTCTGGCGCAGCGATATCCAACCGGAGCTGTGTCCTCCCGAGAGCTGCCCACCTCCTCGTGACCATGCACAAGTTCTGCGTGCTTATCGATCGCGTCTGACATCAAGGCTAGGCCTATGAATACAACGCATGTACCACTTTTGAGCTGCACCTTTCACGGCGTGATGCCTACAATGTGAGCTCCCGCGGAGGTGGCGCACATGTCGCGCGTGTAATCTGCATGCATGGCGAATCTCGCCCGTGCAGCTGTGTTCATCTAAAAACTGAGCAAGTCAGCTGTGTGAGGCCTTGGAGTTTGACCGATGGTTTTGTAATTCGTTGACACCAACACCGATCGAGTGAGCAAAGCCCAGAATACATCGCTGTCACTGCGCTTGACTGTCTCACCTTGTTGACTTTCTCCGTGCACACAGACGTACAATGGCCGGAGCACTTCGCAACCTTTCGAAGTCTGTCTTCCAGGCAGCAGGGGGTACGCGGTACATGTCAACCGGTGCCGGAGAAGGCTTCAAGGCAGCGGTTCTGGGCGCTGCTGGTGGTATCGGACAGCCGCTGTCGCTCCTCATGAAGGTAAAAGATTATCTTAAATCGTGTACTGAGTGATCTATTGTCATCGTTTCCTGATCCGGGGCGCAGTGGTAGTGTCAAGGTGCAGGGCGTTGGTTGGCACTGACATCTCGCCCATTTGCATGCAGCTGAACCCCCATGTCAAGGAGCTGAGCCTATACGACATTGGCGGAACTGAGGGAGTCGCATGTGATATCAGCCATTGCAACACCAAGGCGATCGCCAAGGTGCGGATTCCCGGGAGGCGGTCCACGAGACCAGTGAACTGCACGGCATGTCGACGGCCACCGACAAAACGTCGCTGCCAGTTCTGTGTCATCGTCATGTACGCATTATTGTTTCAGCCGTGTGGGACGGAACACGTGCACGTACACCTGCTCTTTGGAAAGGCAGCAGTGGAGCTCCATGGAGGTCAGGTGCCCTGGCTTTGTCCGATGTGAAAATTCGCGAGAAATGGGTGACCTCAATCAACCAATGCATCGTCACACATGCAGGGCTTCTCCGGCGAGGAGAAGCTTGCTGAGGCTTTGACAGGATGCGATCTGGTGATCATTCCTGCGGGCATGCCACGAAAGCCTGGCATGTCTCGCGATGATCTCTTCAAGGTCAACGCCAGCATTATTCAGGTATCAATGCTTCATTATGTCTGTTTGTACTGTTGGCCTTGAACCGAGTCAGTGCCGTTCTGCAACTTATGTGCTGCTGCACCACTTGCGTATCAGGGTGTACGAATGTGCAAGTGATGGATCAGACCTTCCGAGTCTTGTTCCGAGGATGATTTGAACGGCCCTTTTCGGTGCTGCAGGGCCTGATCAAGGCCTGTGGCACGCACTGCCCAGAGGCTGTCCTCAACATCATCTCCAACCCCGTCAACTCCACGGTGCCGATCGCTGCTGAGACCCTCAAGGGCATGGGGGTGTATGACCCCAAGAAGGTCATGGGGGTCACCACTCTCGACGTCGTCCGCGCTAAGACTTTCTACGCTGAGAAGTGTGGATTTGACGTCAAGGTACGGCGTCTCATGTGTGTTGGTGCGAAGTAGGCCTGCGAGCACGGTGTCCACGCAGCAGGGCCAAGCTGCTACAGCATCGGCAGGGTGTATGGCAAGTGACGACCGCAAATCTGCATACTTTCCATCCTGAACAGTGTGCAGTGCCGTCCACGTCACGCCAGATCGCTGCAGGTCTGCTGTGCCAACCCACCCTGTTGATAACAGCTGTCACCGAGAGCTCAATGTGTCTGTCGTGCAGACTGTGGACGTGCCGGTGATCGGAGGCCATGCCGGAATCACCATCCTGCCACTCTTCTCACAAGCCACCAACTTCTCCTCCTCCAACCTCTCCGAGGAAGACATCAAGGCGCTGACCATGCGCACCCAAGACGGCGGCACTGAGGTCGTCCAGGCGAAGGCCGGCAAGGGCTCCGCAACACTGTCCATGGCCTACGCGGCCGCCATCTTCGGCGACGCATGCATGCGCGGCATGAGTGGCGAGGGCACCCCCGTCGAGTGCACCTACATCGAGACCGACCTCATCCCCGGCCTGCCGTTCTTCTCCACAGCCTGCGAGCTCGGCAAGAACGGCGTTGAGAAGATCCTCGGCAATGGGAGCCTCAGTGCGTACGAGCAGGAGGGCCTCGACGCCCTCAAGGCCGAGCTCAAGTCCTCCATCGACAAGGGCATTGAGTTTGTCAAGCAGAACCAGTGAGTGTTGTGCAGCCGTTGATGCGCGATTGTGTCGCGGTGCGAGGTCTAGTAATGTCAGTATATGCCTCCCCAGGTGGTAGTGCATGGAGGACTAGGCCCCTTCAGGAGGATCAAGCTTCGTGTGGAAAGCTGCCATCCTGTGCAGTTGCCATGATCGACGTACAAGCTGTCCATCGTGAGAGGGGCTGTAAAGTGTGGCCTTGGCTGGTCTTGCACGCTTCGATTACTCTGACCTGCCTGCGACTGATGTGTGGAGCACATCATATGGTTTTCTGGTTTTCCCCCCCTCGGTGCTGGTATCGCACGATTCACACTGGAGCTGGGAGCACTGCCCCAGCTCTTGTGGCTTCAGGGGGCTTGCATCTGGGCCGTGGATTCTGCGTCAGATCCCTGTGTCTGAAGCTGTTTTTGTGCATGCCGAATGGAGGGGCAAGCCATCTGGTCTCACCATGACCACGGAGGCGTCAATCTGCCCTGGGTGCCTTTGACAAAGCAACAGAATTTGCCATTGTTCCGCAGGAGAGAGTGGAGGTGAACAACGATTCATGTAGGTGTTGACTGAGCCGGATCTGCGGTCAAGTGTATCGGAAATCACTACCCAGATACACACGGCATCAGTACCCATGCATGTGCACATCCTGACCAGCGGCAACCCCGTCACCGTGCGTGCTCTGTTGCGATAAACGGTAAAGTGCTTGTATGTTCCTGATTGTTGCCAGGACAGGTGACTACCGAACTCTTTCCGCATTTGATCAGATCCCAAATTCAAACGCGGCCTGACAGTTCTTTCGTGCAGCTGTTCACAGGTGGCCAGTGCGCATTGAGCTGTCGGTCCTTGGGGAAATTTAAGTCACAAGTTTCCATGATGACTTTGGCTAGGGCTTTTGTGCACATGTAAAGTCGGTACATATATTTGCCGGCGCACATCGCTTCTCCACGTGGCGGAGAGTTCGAGAGCGCGCCCAGACGACTCGCACATTCCACAATCAACCCATAGATGATATCACAGAGGTTTTTTGCCTCTGGAGCTGGCAGATCGTCGCCGCATACTCCACAGCGTCCACGGCCTGTGGCGTTAAGTACACACTGCGCCAGCTGCCTTGCACAGCCGCGACATGCGCGGGCAATTCCGTGCGGCGCAAGTGACTACAATCAGAGGCTTCAGCAAGCTCGTGCTGATGATCTGGAGTTTTCGCGCCTGCTGAGTGGGCCAGCGGACATAGAGCCGGGCAGGGCGCGCTCTGCTTCCGATGCCGGAGTGCTTCGACGGAAAGGCCGCTTGAAGGAGCAGGACCAGTTCATAGACTTCATTGTCTCCATGCATGGCACTCACTCCTGTGAGGAGGTGATGACGAAGGTGCAGCGATGGGTCCAGGCGCGCTCCATTGCAGCCTCAGCCCTTGGCCCGTGCTCCTTGCCGCGACCACATCCGCTCTCATCCATCCCAGCAGATAAAGCCCTCTGCATCACCCACATGTAGTCTCTCACATGGACTATGCTTCTACACGGGGTGTCCGTACCCGCCACCCCTGCAGGCTCCTGCAGTGAGCACCCACCACACGTGCAGGAACACAGGAACGATCCTGAACGGTCCAAGCTCAAGCGCCTCGTCCCAGCCGTTGGGGCCATGTTCACGGACCTGCCGCTGGTCTCAGCATTCAAGGAGTATGACAGCCATTTCTCTCTGTCACGGCGGCGTTTCGTCCTTCCCAACTTTGCTGAGGTGCGCCCATGGCCCGCACCCAGCCGTGTGTGATCATAGCACTACCGCACAATATCGGTCAACGGCCTTGTGGTCATCAGTGCGGGCTCAGTCCAGTTGCTGACATCGGTCACGGCTGTCCCTTGTTGTCAGTGGAGGGCTGCTTTAATTAACGTGCACAAATCCCGAGCCGATGTTAAGTGGCAGCGTGTAATGACCCTGTCAATCATCTGTTAACAGACGGGTCCGGTTCAACGTAATCCACGGCAGAATGATCTGCGTTTCGGAGTGAGTCTAATGCATAATCACAGCTTGAATCAACTCATTCAAATGCTTGACCTCCATGCATGCTTCTCACCGCACGGCAGAGAATTTCCTGCCCCCCGCCCCCTCTTGCACACCATATTGCCACACGCGGCCGCGTCCGCTCCAGACGCCTCGATCTGTCCCAGGCCAAGGATGTGGCAACGGCCCTGCGGACTTCGCGATGACACCATCCATGCATCTGCCCTGCCCTTGTGGAGCGCGTACGCACACATGTGCCCAACATGCTCGACGCCAGCGGCACGACCCGCGCCGCATGCAGGTGAGACACATCCTCAACATCGCGCAAGTCCACGCCTCGGCCGAGAAGCTGCAGCTCATCACCTTTGACGCCGACGGCACGCTCTACGCAGACGGCACCCACATGGAGCAGGACAACCGCATGATCGAGCTGATGATCGCCCTCATGCAGCGCAACGTCTGCGTCGCGATCGTGACCGCCGCAGGGTATCCCGGCGCCCCCCACCTCTTCGAGGCGCGCATCTCCGGCCTCGTCGCCGCCTTCAAGGCGCGGGGGCTGCCGCCCGCCGTCACCGACCGCTTCCTCATGCTCGGCGGCGAGTGCAACTACCTCCTCAGGCGCGTGCTGCGTGCTGCGTGCTGCGTGCTGTGTGCTGTGTTTACGGTTGAGGACTGCGTGCGCGGCGCCGGGCGGGCTGGCGGGCGGGTGCGTGGCGCGATGTCAGCGTTGACGTGGGGTCTGCGGCACGTGTGTTGTTGTTGGAGGCGGCGGGTGTGGGTTGGTGTCAGGTGGGTCGGCCAGGCGCGTGGCGGCGTCGGTGCGTCCGGAATTTGTGCGGCCCGTGCGGTCCGCAGATCTGCAACAGGCTCCCCGGCAAGCCTGGCGCCAAAGCCATCGCTGCCATCGCACCGATGCGAGCCCGGGCACGGAGATCTGCATCGTCCCGCGCCGTTCACACCCGCAAGCGCCCAGTAGGGTGATCACGATCACCCAACTGCTAACAGCATTCGCGTGACCAAGAGTCTGGCGAAAATGAACCCGTGCAGAAAATTGCCGGTTTCCTGTCATGAGGCCCGCCACAGACCTTGAAGGCGTCAATTGCTCGCCCTGCAGTTGGCTGCGGTGCTTTGTACTCCGCTTTAGTGCTCTGCCATGCAGGCCGATCAAACTCTTGTGTTTTGTTCACCTGCAGATGGGGGTGAAGCGTGCAGCGGCTGCAGGTACGATGGAGAGACGGAGCAGCTGCAGTTCGTGCCGGACCTCAAGTGGAAGAGCCGCGAGATGCTGTCGTGGCGTGAGGAGGACATCGCGGGCGTGCTGGACTCTGCACAGAGCGTCCTGGAGGACGCCGCGGCGTCGCAGCGCGTCCCCGTCAACGTGTGCCCCTGCCTGTGCCGCCTGCCCACGCGCCGTCAGCCCAATCTGGTGCCTCGATGTGTCGGACGACCCCCGCTCCGAGACACATATGTTGATAGATGCGTCTCGAAGCTCCATGGCCGAGATCCCGCGACGTGCATCAGAACTGCGGCCAGAATCTGAGTAGCCCAGGATCCACGCGGCCCGGTTCTACAAGCAGGTGTGTGGCGCTGAATGCAGGTGATCCGGAAGGAGAGGGCGGTGGGCGTCGTGCCGGCGCGACCCGTCGTGTACGAGGTCCTCGAGGACATGGCCATCACCGTCGCGCTCAGCCTGCTCGAGACGCAGGTCCCCTTCTGCGCCTTCAACGGCGGCGCCGACGTGTTTGTCGATATCGGCAACAAGTCCCTCGGCCTCCACGCCCTCATGAAGTTCGTCGGCGCCTCGTCCGAGCAGGCACGCCCCCGCCCCCTGGTCCGCCGTTGGTATTTCATAAAGCCTGTTTCCGCTGCGCAGAAATCAATCGTGCGGTGTTGTTTGTGTGCGGTCGTGCGGAGAGCTCACGCCATCGGCGGAAGTGTGCGGCCGTATTTGCATGGATGTACGTGTGCGTGGTCACATCGCCGTGTCCATATATATCATGTATAGACACCCCCGACAGTCCCGAGCCTGGACCAGTGCATGCATGGTGTGGCCGTGGGTGCAGACGCTGCACGTGGGTGACCGCTTCACCGCGAGCGGCAACGACGCGGCGACGCGCGACTGCTGCGCGATCCTCTGGGTCGCCGCGCCGGAGGAGACGTGCTTCTTCGTGGACATGCTGCTCGACGACATCGAGGAGATCCAGGGTGCACCCTACATCGAGTGATGGTGCTCACCGTGAGGTTCGCGTCGTCGCACAGAACCGCCCAGCACCTCTCCGCCAGCAGGCCACCCAGGGTGACACCCCCACCCCTGCAACCCCGCTGCCACCCTGCTGTCCTTGCCTGAGGCGCTCACTATGCAACCCTCGCACAGCGTCGCAGCGGGGCCGTGCAGTGCATGGAATGCCCGACGGTGGTGCAGCCGGAACCCTGGGGGAGGTGTGGCGCTTCAGCAATGGACAGCCTGGCTGTGCGGGAGCGATGGCGCTGCCCTGGCGGCCGCATGGGGTACACCTCGTCCCGAGGCCTGATCCATGCGCGTTGCGCTGCTTGCATGGCTGGTGGTGAGTGGCCACGATGGCCAAACCATGTCCCTGTGTGGCGGGTGGCTCCGGCTCACATATGCCAGCACTGCCGTGGCGCTGATCTGAGAGCGAGTAGATTTGGTGACCTCATGCTGGAGGCAGGTGGGTGGTCTGGGTGGTGTAGACCATGCACACGGACGTTTGCGTCAGACCACGTGCTCGTTTCTTGAAAGCTGCGATCGACTTACAAGGTCTCGGGCGATTGTATGGCAGAGCAAATACTCAAATCAATTAACAACTTCTCGCAAACTAGGTCCACGGAGCAGGGGAGTGTAGGCAGTGTAGGTGTCGGCACGTGACACGAGCACGGGCCGCTGTGTGGCAGAACTGCAAGACAGGCTGCACGGTGTCTGTGGGATCGTAACATCGTCTGCCAGAGGCTGTGCAGCCCACAAGGCGACGTGAAAGCTGCACTGTAATTGCCTCAGAATGTGCTGAGGCTGCATGGCGCAGCGCAGCTAGCATGCATGTGCAGAGTATGAGGCCTTGTGGCATGCCACTGCGAGCAGCGTGCCCATTGGGCATTTGTGTGTGAGGCAAGGCGGTGTTGTTCCCTTGTGACCACCTCGCCCATGGCTGCTTCGCGCGCCCCAGGTCCTCTGGACAAGCAAGCCACGAAGCTTCTCATTCAGCCACCGATGGCACGTTTGATGCGCCACACTGCGTCGCGGGACTTGCCGGTGTAGGGGATACTCTACCCACGTAGAATTCTGTTTCAGGTGGCACCGACGCCAAACTGATGGCTGAACGTTTTCGTTGGCGTTTACAGGCAGCCAGCTAAGAAGGCAGGTACATGCTCCAGCATGGACAGCGGTGTACCGCCTGGTAAAATGCCTGGTGGCTGTAGACTAGATCTGTAGACGTCAAGCCGTGCTCCCCTGTCTGGGAGGCTGGTGACATCACGTGACTGGCTGGTCGCCTCGACATTTCGCGACATGCAGCTTGCACTGTATTGGCCTGCAGTGCTCGTCACGGGCAGCCGCAGCCACAACTGCAGCAGGAATCAAGCGGGGATGCCATGTGCTTGTAATTGCTGCCCTTTGCGTGTGGCCGCGTAAGCCATGCGCCCTGTTGCCGTCCGTACCCGAGCGCTGGTCGCTCGGCAGTTCAAGGCGCATGTTGCACACACGCCATCTTCGACTCGCGTGAGCTGCGCAAGCGAGTACAATGAACGCCTGATAACGGCAGCCGATGCATCTGATGCCGTGACTGCTCTGGAGGTCCTGACGGAGGTGTGTCTCCAACTTGCGCTGCAGTGTGTCCTCCGGGCAGCCGTCCTCTTGCCAACACATGTATTTAATCACAGCCAATTTCTCTTTCCTGTTGGAGCGAGCTATGTTCAGGATCCAAGGTTCATCTATCGCCTTGGTGGTGCAGCTCTGGCAGCGTGTCCAGAAGTGCTGTGCCTCATCAGTGCCAGTAAACTGAAGTGCGCAAGGTTATTGACACCTGCAGGCCCGAATAACCAAGTCTGATCTCTCCGCTGAGGCTGCTGAAGCTGGAGTGCGCGCTGTGGCGTCGATGTCAGCCACAAAAGCGTGCGAAGTGCTCCACGCCCATGTCCTCAGCAAAGGCGTCCAGCCCTGCAGCAAGACAACACTGCCAGTCCTCTTCCGCGAGCTCAAGAACGCGGGAGCAGGCCCAGCATTCCAGGAGCTCGTGCTCGCGGTCGAGCCTGGCCTGCTGCAGGCGAGCGGATACACAGAAGGAGATGATGCAGTTGCAGCGCAGCAGATCGGGAGCCTTCAGGACCAGCACGATGCGATGAGGTGCCTCAACATGATGGTACGGCAGCTGGCCAAGCTCGACGTGGGTGGTGCAGTCGCCCGGGTGAAAGCATACCACAAGAAGGGCATCATAGTCGAAGGCGCAACCTACTCACAGCTCGCGGCGGCCAGCTTGACAGCAGGGGACTTCCCACAAGCAGAGATGATGCTTGAGATGCGTGACTACTTGTAGGATTTGATGCATTCAGTTGACTCACCTGGTGAGTCACAGGCTGGTCCGCGAGGCGATGCCCGGTCCGCCCTTGGCGCTAAGTGCCCCTGAGGGCTGAAGCTTCAATCCACAACAGTCCATCGTGTGTGTCGTATTGAAAGCTGCATTGGCGTCCAGCAGTGCATACGGGGTGTGAAAAACAGATGCTGCACAACTCATGTGGGGCTTGGCTGTGCAGCCGTGATGCAGCATTGGTTTGCTGGCACACGCCTGAGATGACGCGGGCAAGGCCTCTCACTGTGCAGTGCCCGGCGTGCTGCCCGGCGTGCTGCCTGCCTCTCTAACTTCGTCCTTGTAACGCAGACTGGTGTGGCCAAGCCGCCACCAAGCACGCACGCAGCCAGCCACGAGTGTGGCCCCGCCCGCACGCCTCGAGTGGCAGTTCGCAGACCCACACGCACACACCCTGGCAATTGCTGGTTCCACGGTGCTGCCTGCCTCGCCGACTTCATCCTTGTATCACACACCCTGGCGATTGATCAGATGTACCGGCTTCCTCACCACACCCTCTCGTGACCACCGGCGCTCACCTGCGTTCAACGCCTCAACACGCGCCCGCAGGCAGGCCGGCTCCAGCTGTGCTGCCCCAAAATACCAGATACCAGTTGGTAACACCGTTAACACCGCGTTGTCTTCGGCACAGCCCCATGCGCTTCCATGGATTGTGAACGGACAATGGTGCACATGCATGCAAATACAGCGCCAGGAGGGCCCCCACAGCCCGGCGGCAGTACTTGAACGCGCACTGCCTCGAGATCTAGAGGCTTCGATACGTGGCATGTTCAGGTTGGGGTGCGCACGTCTGTAGATCTGTGTCAACGAACGGCAGTGCAGGCTGGAGGCGATCAGGTCCGACCTGATTCGACAGCGCAGTTGCAATTGGAACAGTGTAGCCTGCTGTGCGCTGTTGCCTCCGGTTTTCAGCCAAACTCGGGGTGTTGGAATCTCGCATGGGGCGTGCGTCACGCGTCACGGTGCACCACTCACCACACCGCCACGCCATGCACTCCACGACATCAGTGTTGACAACTGGATTGCAGATTCGCGAAGCACGCAAAAAAGCTGCTGGTGAATGCCTTCGATTTGTCAGACTGAGTGCACAGCAACTTTCAGCACAGAAAATGGTGAAGCACACGCATGTTCGGGCTCGCCACGCAGAATAGCTGTTGGAGCTGGTGTGCAAGGATTGAGGCTCAGATTCGAACAGGAGATCACTTGAGGTGTATGTGAAGTGCTGGTCGGGCGGATTTTGGTCGAGCTGCATGTTGGTTATTTGGCCTCGAGGCTGCGAATTTTCACAACACAACTACAGTGGTAATGCACTCTGGGGTGTCACAGTGGCCTGTGACTCATCCTTCCACTGAGAATTGAAAAAGCCAGTTTTTGGGCATATATGGAGGTGGACAGCACCTCACATGGATCCTACCTGCCACATAATTTACATCTGCTACTCCTACAAGTGCTAAGCAAGCCAGCAAGCTGGTGGAATTGGGGGCTGGCATGGCGGGCTCGCTCGGCCTCAGCCTGCTGAGTCATGCCAAACCTTGGATGTGAACACACCGAGCTTGGCTGAAAACCAGAGTTGCGCGGTGCGGTCCGAGGATTTGCATGCATGCGCATGCCTCGCCAGGTCTTGACAGCTGTGCACAGCCGCAGCATATGCGTTCACGCTTGTGTCCTTTTTGCGGCTCACACGCGCACATGCGCAGCACCTCGGAAAGACGCAGGTTCGACGACGTGAAAGGGTGGAATTTGATGCGCCATGGCCACGTCTACCGTGTCGCACGAACGGGCGAGCGGAATCATGACGCAGTTTTTCGTGCACCTGAACATGACTCATCTTAAATCTCTTGATCATATCAAATACGGTCATCTCTCGTACAGTGTCACGCGGCGGCCGGGTGAACTATGTATTATCAGGTGGAGAAGCATCGCCGCGGGCCCCGGGATCGTGGACGCGCGCCGTCGTGGTCATGCCGCGCCTTGAGGTGTCTGCCAGGTACGCCGATCGTCGCCATATTCACGCATGCATATGCGCCAGAGGCCTCGTATGCGGCCGCCGCCACTCGTGCTGCGGTTGCAGTCGCGGAGCACGAGTGGGCGGACGTCCGGTATACGTACCCCTACCGAGAGGTTCCTAATCATGCGCATATGCAGGCTTCCGCTCGGCTGCCTTTGCTGTGGAGGCGTGCGGCACATGCACGGGCAAGGCTGCTGGACGGTTAAGAGAATTCTCTGCCAGTGGCCGCATGGGGGGCGTGGCCGCTGCTCGCGTGGCCGCTGCTCGGCACGTACGCGCGTATCCCGGATCATGAAGCTGGCGCGTTCGTTCAAGCCCGCGTGCGACCCCGTGCAATACTAATCTCCTGAACATACGTGTCCCCCGTTCGGTCACAATTAATGTGGCAATCCAGTGATATGGCCGCTATACCACTGGACCCTTGCACGTCGCGACGTGCAAGGATCCAGTGGTATAGCGGCCATATCACTGGATTGCCACAAAAGCTGGGTCCTCTGAGATCTGAGGCTGGCCAGTCCTCCAGCTCCCCCGGTCCGTTTCAGCATCGATCCGACCACTGCCTCTCTGGACTTACGCTGGTCCCGTGATCCTATGCCCCACTTAACGCGACACGAGTGGCCGCGACCTGACTGTGCAAGGCGGGTGTCGAACTACCGACCTCACGAACCCAACTTTTGTGGCAATCCAGTGATATGGCCGCTATACCACTGGACCCTTGCACGTCGCGACGTGCAAGGGTCCAGTGGTATAGCGGCCATATCACTGGATTGCCACAATTAATCTTCGAACGAGCGCGTGACGAAAGCAATCCAGAACGTAGTCACACGCTTGCGGGATGAATGCGTGCATATCACGAGCAGGGCCCATGCATGGCCATGGGGCCGCCGGCCATGTTCTGTGTCGATACATATGGCAAACGTGCCAACATGAGAAGCGGTGTTCGTTCGGAAGCATGCATTGGCCATAAGAGGCTGCGATGGCGAATGCGCAGCGTGCTATACATGTCGCAGGGTGCAGTCGCCATTGCGCTCCGAGTGATTGTTTACATGCATCTCTCTGGTACATCTATCAGCTCAGGCTGCCTGTTTCGATGGAGATTCTTGTGTCGTGATTTTTTAGCCCACTTCGCAGTGACTCCACAGTGATCGGGAGAGACAAATACTGCAAAAGAATCTCACATGTACATGTACATGATCGCACTACAACCTCGCCCCCGTGCACGCCTCAGTCCGGCAGGACCGCGTCCTCCAGGCCCGCATCATACCGCAACCCTCTCTACATTGGACTTCTGCGACACTGGCAACAACTGGCTCACGCTGATGACTGATGCAGGACAGATTTCCCTGATCGGCTGTACAACATGCTAACAAACACTACAAGGATGGTAGGCAGGTCAGCGTGTATTTACAAAAGAGTGAACGGGAGAAAACAAACACTGAAACCGAATCTCATCCGAATAACCGGTTGAGGCTGCGAGCACCGCAGGAGCAAAACCACCACAGCTACTCTTCTGCACAGATCTAGACTTGGCTGTAGGCCGCCGTGAGCGCACACCATCGAGGGTCATCAGCCGGCCCGTCCGGCTTGACGTTCGAGATGATCTGCGCAGCATGCCGGTCCTCGGACGCAGCCATCGACGCGCTGCTGGCAGTCGTCAACCACATGCTGTCCGGCATGCTGCGACGGGAGACGTTCCTGCTGGACGGGCTCCTCATCGGCCTGGAGAAGCCGGATGGTGGCACGCGGCCGATCGCGGTGGGGGAGCCCTGGTACCGGTTCGCGGCAGTTTGCACCCTGCGCGAGTACGGCCGCGGCATCGGAGAGAGCCTGGCGCCGCTGCAGGTCGGCGTTGGCACACGGGGCGGGACCGAGACAGTCGTGCACGGCCTGTCTTCGCTCTCGCTGAGGGCGCTTCGGTGTTCTCGGTCGACATGAAGAACGCCTTCAACTGCATCGACAGCGCGGCCATGTTCGCTGCCGTGAAGGAGCGTGCCCCGGCGCTGCTGCCCTTCACGCAATGGGCGTACGGCGCCGGGACCCCGCTGCACATCGCGGGCGCTCTGGAGGACGTCGAGCCGGTTCTCTGCCAACGTGGCGTCCGCCAAGGTGACCCCTGGGCCCCCTCCTGTTGCGTTGACCCTGCAGCCTGTCCTGGAGCGCGTTGACGCGTCAGGCGCCGGCGCCCCTGTACATGTGGTGGCGTACCTGGACGACACCAGCAACGCGGGCGACCTTGCGGCTGGAGCTGCCGTGTTCCGGCGGCTGTGCATGGAAGCTGATGGCGTGCGCAGCGTCGGGCTGGAGGTGAACCCGGCCAAATGTGGCGTCCACAGCACTGACGCCGAGGCGGCGGCCGCTGTGGCCGCAGAGCTCGGCATTCGGGATCTGCACGAGGGCTTCAAGGCAGTCGGCACGCCGCTAGGCACCCCGGAGTACGTCGCCGAGGCGCTGGACGCGCAGGCACGCGAGGTTGAGGGCCTCGTCGAGACCCTCGTGCGCATCCCGCTCTCAGTGCAGGCGCAGTTCCTCCTGCTGCGTGTGTCCCTGAGTGTGCGCATGACGCACCTGATGCGGACGGTGCCGTATGCCGTGGTCGAGCCGCACATGCGCAGGGCGGAGGCCGCTGTGTGGCGCGGTGCCGCTGCAATCCTGTGCCTGCCGCCTGAGGTTGCAGAGGCTGATGCCGCGTCTGACAACTCAGCCACTGATGTTGAGACGCGGCGGCTGTCTTATCGACTGATGTCCCCTGTCAGGCATGGCGGGCTCGGACTGACGATGCTGGTGGACAGTGTCGCTGACGCGGCTTTCCTGTTGGGGGCCGGCATGGCCGAGCGCAACCTCGCCGGCTGCCCGGACCTGCTCCGCCCCCTCTGCGGCTGCAGCCGGGGCAGTCTGCTGCAGCGCTGGCAGGGCTTGTTCGACGTGCTGCATGAGCTGCTGGGGTGGGAGGCCGAAGCCCGCGACCTACCGGACGAGTTCGTCGCGGACAAGCTGCTGGCGGCCCAGCTCGAGGCGGTCGCGGACCATGCGGCCTCACTCCAGCTACAGGGCATTGACCTCGACACGCCGGCCGGCAGGCGGGAAGCGGCGTGGCTCAGGAGCGCGTCGGGGGGGGGGGGGGGGGGGGGGGCCTGCAGGCGCCTTCCTCTCCGCTCTGCCGGGCGGCGTTCTCACCTTGGGCGACGACATGTTTGTCCTGGCAGAGTGGCACCGCCTGCGAATCCGCGTCCCGAAGGACGTCCCCCCCCCTCCGTGCAAATGCAGTGCAGGTGTTGCCGCCGAACCAGACCATGCCATGGTCTGCAAGACGGTGGCAAAGGAGACCCAGATGCGCCATGACAACCTGGCTCGTGCTTTGCGCCTGGTCGCCTCTTACGCCGGACTGCAGTCTGCCCTGGAGCCGCTCTACCGTGCCCTCGCGAGGGGCGCGGGTGTGGAGCTGAATCGCCGCGGGGACATCGTCGTGGTCATGCCGCGCCTGGAGATGGCGGCCGTGGACGTCGTGGTCACACATGCGCCGGCGGCCTCGTACGTGGCCGCTGCGGCGCGGGAGACGGGTGCGACGGCGGAACGTGCGGAGGACAGGAAGCGGGACCGCTTCCGGCGGGACGTGCCTGACCATGCCGCGTTTTGGTTTGTTCCGTTTGCAGTCGAATCGTGTGGCTTCATGGGCAAGGCTGCCGTGAGGTTCGTCGGTCAGTTGGGGGATGTGGCCGCTGCCAGTGGGCGCATCTCCAAAGGCGCGTTTGTCCAGTGGGCGCTGCGGGTGTTGTCGGTGTCATTGCAGCGCTAGCGTGGCAATGCGGATATGTATCGGAAGTCTGGGCTTGTCATCTCTCGGGAGCAGGGGTTGCGGTATGATGCGGGCCTGGAGGACGCGATCCTGCCGGACTGAGGTGTGAGTGCGGTTGTAGTGTTCGTGTGTGTGTAAGTGTCAAGACGCGTGTTAGTCTCATCGAGTGTGCACAGGGGTTAATGCGCGTGCCTGAGCTGGTAAGCATGCTGACTGTGCATGACGACGTGGAGGGGAGCGTACCTTGCCATCGCGTAAAGTCGCGCGGCAGAAATGAAAGTAAGAATTGAACCGGTGACCTCATGAGTACACACTACATGCTCTAACCACTAGGGCTCACCTGAAGCAACGAGTCCTTTGTTAGATGACTCCTCCCTTGATTATGTCATCTATATTCTTGGATCCCCAGATATGGATATCCCACAACACTTCCCCCCTTAACGAGGATCGAGCGTAGGGAGATCCAGATCTGATAACTGTGGGATATCTTCGATACTCCTGATGGAATGTTGGAACCTTCTCTTCGCGTCCCGAGTCCACGGGGGCCCAACCCGCTGTAACCGAACTCATATAACTGGGACTCCCTTAAGCTCGAGAGCTATGCTGACTGGGATGCGATCGCTCGGGAGGAGCTCACACAGCGGAAGGTGTAATGAAGATGGAAGCTGTGAGGCAGATTACGAAGTCTGCTCACCGATACCTGTCAAGACGCGTGTTAGTCTCATCGAGTGTGCACAGGGGTTAATGCGCGTGCCTGAGCTGGTAAGCATGCTGACTGTGCATGACGACGTGGAGGGGAGCGTACCTTGCCATCGCGTAAAGTCGCGCGGCAGAAATGAAAGTAAGAATTGAACCGGTGACCTCATGAGTACACACTACATGCTCTAACCACTAGGGCTCACCTGAAGCAACGAGTCCTTTGTTAGATGACTCCTCCCTTGATTATGTCATCTATATTCTTGGATCCCCAGATATGGATATCCCACAACAGTAAGTGTATGTCGATGTTGATTCGGATGAGATCTAGATTCGGTTTTAGTGTGTGTTTTCTCGCGTTCACGAGTACTCTTTTGTAACTCCGGCTGTAGGCCCTGTGCACAGCGACTACGCGACTATTGACATGTACACACCCAGGTGCGCGGGAGATCGGGTGCGCGACACGAGGGTGTGCGGCATGCAAACGTCTGCGGTTTTGAGGTAAAACTCCTGTTAAGACGTTGTCCTGCTGGCTAGCTAGTGACACCTAGGCGAACCCATGGCCACACCAGCTCGATTCGCGAAGTACGCACCATGATGCCGTGCCCCAGCCGCGGGGGGTCCCGATAAGGAGGTCGATCCCAACTCGAAGCCCGTGCGTGGTACAGCGCATGCATGGAGCATGTCCACACACACACACACACACACACACACACACACACACACACACACACACACACACACACACACACACACACACACACACACACACACACACACACACACACACACACACACACACACACACACACACACACACACACACACACACACACACACACACACACACACACACACACACACACACACACACACACACACACACACACACACACACACACACACACACACACACACACACACACACACACACACACACACACACACACACACACACACACACACACACACACACACACACACACACACACACACACACACACACACACACACACACACACACACACACACACACACACACACACACACACACACACACACACACACACACACACACACACACACACACACACACACACACACACACACACACACACACACACACACACACACACACACACACACACACACACACACACACACACACACACACACACACACACACACACACACACACACACACACACACACACACACACACACACACACACACACACACACACACACACACACACACACACACACACACACACACACACACACACACACACACACACACACACACACACACACACACACACACACACACACACACACACACACACACACACACACACACACACATCAAGCATATACTGTGCTGCACGTAGAGCGAGTGTGCATGTTACAGACGAGTAATCGGGTGATTCGGATGAGATTCGGTTTCAGTGTTTGTTTTCTCCCGTTCACTCTTTTGTAAACACTTCGGAAGTAATCGTGTCCAGGCAAACGCGACTGCGCAACAAACTGACGGGCCCGTCACGGAAAAACTTTGTTGAACCGAAGGCCGCGGTGTGGCGTACACATTTCCGTTGATTGTCTAGAGCTAAGCTTTGGGGGGCGTCAGGGTGGTTGCGCATGCGGAAGCTGCTTCGAGAGAAATGCGTGCATAATTATGTGATAACTGAAGTTACAACAGAGTAAATGGGAGAAGACACATTCCACAAACGAACTCGAGTACCATGGTACTCGACATCGTTTTTGTGGCCACAAAAGAACTCGAGATCTTCCGTAATACTTTCCCGTGACTGTTCGATTGACTGATATCGTGCCCCTTCAGCTGTTCATCGTCCTAGCACCCCGGAGATGTCACACGTGCACTCCACCGGGTGTGCATGGCCGCAGTACTACAGAAAACGTTAATTACAAGAGAGTGAACGGGAGAAAACAAACACTGAAACCGAATCTCATCCGAATCAACAGCAACATACACTCACACACACACGAACACTACAGCCGCACTCACAACTCAGAAAACGTTTGCAGTGTGCACCACGGCTGTGATCGGAAGGTTTGATATTTCGTAGAGACACTCGTGTGTTGTGTTAACACAAATTTGTTTAGTTCACTCTTTGGAGTTTTGACAGTGACTTGAGCTCCGAACTCTCGATGCTCCGAAACTTGCTTGTAACATGGCTGTCATATGTGACAGTGCGCTACACGGCCGCGCATGCATGAGCGATCGCGCACCGGCATCCCCCTCCACTCCAGCTACGTAAATTGAAGTAGCATGCGCTGCGCACATAAAGCACAGACGAACAGGAGCGATCAGGCATTTTGATCAACTTGAAGCCAGCTTCGCCACTAGTTTGTCCGTCTGGAGCTCTGGATCTACGGTATGCGCATGCGCACCTCGAGCCGGATCCAGGCAACTGCAATCGCGTGCACGTGAACCTCATGCACGCCTGATCATTTATTTACAATGTGGCTATATTTGCACTGTATCTTTGTTTAGACCCGTTCTGGTGTTTTTTTTCTCCCGTTCACCCATCTGTAAACGCGTTCAGACCTGCACGTACGCTCTTCCGGAAGCGGCCGGCCGCCGGCCGTCACGATTGCTGAATCGATCGCAACGTACACACGATGTGTACGTGCACGCTTTGTGGCCACATGGCTGCACGGCAAGACAAGAATACATTCAGCTTGTGATCTTCGACTCATTGGCGCCGATCGGACGTTGCCGCGTGTAGGTACGTGCACGGAGATCCGCCTCCGAACTACGCCGCAACGTGGCACGCATCTTGAAAATCCGGACAGGCTTTGCCTCGGAGACCAGGTCGCAGCATCATGATGTCATATCGGCTCCCCAACACCCCGCTCCTTGATGAGCGTGACGAGATGCTGTCGCACATCAAACTGTGCGCCGCACAGGTGCGAACCTTCAAGATGTATGCATATCGGCGGATGAGTGTTTGTCTTCGCCCGTCTACTCTGTGGTACAAAATTATCGGCGGATAAGCGTCGATTCTGGTGATGAGCTGAATGCGATGGATATGCTTTTCTCGAGATACTCGTGATGTGCTTGTGTAGCGCCGTGCGCGGTTGTAGTGTGATCGTGTGTGGATGTGTGCGTTGATTCGAATGAGACTCGGTTTTGGTGTTTGTTTTCTCCCGTTCACTCTTTGTAAATACCAAATAGTGTGCCGCGGATACACGCGTGCACGATAGCGTTGCCTCCTCACGCCCGCGGCGGGGGCTTCGCGTTGCATCTACTATAGCTAGTATGTACTCGTCTACATACATGCATATTTCATCAAGTCTTTGCTTTTTAGAAGACTTTACACGGTGGAGCCGGCGAGCAGGGCGAAAGCAGCGACTCGGGCAGCTTACCGGTAGCTTCCGTAGCGCGACTGGAGCATGGCGACGCAGACGACTCGGACACGCTGTGCGGGAAAACGCCAGCCGCAACGCAACGGTCTTTCGGAAGTCACATGGGCGGCGCCTCGGAAGCGGTGTGCGAGCTCGCGGACGGTGCGTCATAAGTTCATCAATTCACACACAGCACACGTGGCTGTGTGGCTGTGTGGCTGTGTCCGGCGCGGGTGCTGCCGTTGCGTGGGTGTTTTGGTGTGCGCTTCGTGTGGCTTGCTGCGTGCTGTGCGGTTCCCCTGGTTCTTGCTTGCGGTGCTACCTGCCTCGCTTGCTTTGTCCTTGTAACACACAGCACACGTTGCACCTGCCTTGCTTACTTCATCCTTGTGACACTGTGGCACACAGCACACGTAAGAACTTGTCTCCGTGCGCATGCATAACCCCCCCCCCCCCCCCCCCCCCCCCCCCCCCCCCCCCCCCCGCCAGTGGTGTTTATTTTCTTTATTTGGTCCCCGGGATGTCGGGGCGACTCTGCTTTTCACATCGGAGTATCCGCTCTGTCTTTTCAATCTGCTCAGAGTGTCGGGTGCACTAATTTTTTTGTGCGTGGAGTAAGCGGGGCTCTCCGCATATGCGCGGCTGACGCCGCGCATATGCTCGTCTTTTACGGTGCCACAGAAGAAAGGCTGTCACATGCAGAATCACTCGGGAAAATCGGAAAATCATATGTTGAACCTTTCACCAACTCTACGCACTGTGCATCACATGTGTACACTCCACTTGCAAGCAGTTCCGAACTGAGTCAGTCAAGCGATCCACTACAGCCTCCAGCTCAGCCCTACTAGTAGTACCGCGCGCAGTGGAACGGCGCGGGGGTACTTCGGTGGAGATCCTCGCAACCGCGCGGCTTACGCCGCGCATTTGCTCGTCGCCCACCGGAGTACCCCCGCCATCCAAGCAAACTGCGTGGGATTTACCCATTAAAATCTTTTTCACCTGAATTTCAGTCTGACTGTAGACCACCGCCCCACCCCCGCCCACGTGTGCTGAGGGGCTGGGGGGCCTGGTGACGACCGCAGCACACTGCAGCGTAAAGTAAAGTAAATCTACATTTAAATTTACTGAGCCGTATCCTATTGGACATTGACAACTCCGAGTGAACGGGACCAAATATGCCGAAGGGGTCAACCACCTGGAAACCCCCTCAGACGACCGTACACAACTCGCAGGGCCTCCCCCTGTGCTAAGCGAGGTGGTCACGTACGGCCGTGTCGATTCCCCAAAGCGCACGCAGAGTCGAACCCACGACCTCCTGAAACGGAGGGGGTATACTATAGCTTTTAATCCGTACTCAACCCATTGGACCCAAACCCGTTGCTGTGCTTGCAGGCGGCATTGCATGCCTGCGCGACCATGGCCACGCCTTGATCAGGAAGCACGGCCTGGACGACACCTTTCAGATCCTGGACCTAGGCCGCCTGAGCCGCCTCCACAAGGTGCGCAGGCACCACAGAACACCCCCCCCCCGCCACACCAGGTGACACAGTGGCCACAGGGTAGCTGTACGGTACGATGGCAGTGCATTGAGAAGAACAGCGCCAGCGATCCTTGCCGGTGGGCATGCTAGCCCTACAATACTGCATGCTCCAACAGTGTGCTTCACGTTTCCAGCAGGCCTGAACTAAGCTGAAGCACTCACAGCCTGTGTCCCCCCCCCCCCCCCCGGCTTGGCCTGCACAATGTGCACTGCATCAACATGCACAAGCGCAATTCTTGGAGGTTCTCTTTCACGTCCATCAAGTTCTACTTCTAGTTCTGAGCCGCTGAGCATGTGTGATCTTCACATTCCGGTTGACTGCGTTGCAAGCCACACACCCTAGCGCCGCGTGTATGACACTCTCTCACGATGCACATGCAGCAATGCATGTGTACCATGCATGTAGTCCGCCGCGCATGTGCAGGCGTTTGTGGGCGCGATGCCGCGCGTCAGGCCGCACTACGCGGTGAAGTGCAACCCGCATGGCGGGCTGCTGCGGTCGGTGGCGGGCCTCGGCTGCGGCTTTGACTGCGCATCGGCGGCCGAGATCCGGCAGGCCCTCGCGACGGGGGTGCAGCCGGCGGACATCATCTTTGCCAACACCTGCAAGTTGCCGGGGGACATCCGCTTCGCGGCCTCGATGGGCGTCCATGTGCGCCGCCGCAACCAGTGCTGCTGCATGTGATGTGCGCTGTGCGTGCTGGGCCGTGGCCATCACTGCCGCGCGCGGTGGGCCGGCACGGGAAGCATCGATCAATTGCGAGTCGACATATCTATCCGCCGCTGCAGAATGCCATTCTGCATGCAGTGCCTGATGTCCTGTGGCATGTTGGAACGGCGATCCCCAACTAGCATTGTGCCCGCCGGCCCGGGGCCAAAACAGGTATTAATATCACAATTGTGGATCCACACGAGGTCATGCAGGGGACCAAAGGCAGCTGCATGTTGTGGGCCGGGCTCGGGACTGCGCTTGCATGCATGCCAGCAGCATTTGCTATCACAGTATATCGTAGACCACGCCACCGCTTCAATTCTCCGATGTCTGTACACATGGCATGCTCCTGGAGTCTTGGTTAGACTCGTGAGCATGCACTGCATGCACTGCATGCATGTACAGACCTGTAGACATCAAATCTTGCCAGGACTTGCAGACGATGACCTTTGACTGTGAAGATGAGCTGGACAAGGTCGCCGAGCTGTGCCCGGCTGCGCGCCTCGTGCTGCGGATTTTCGCAGACGACCCCACCGCCCTCGTGCCGCTTGGCCACAAGTTTGGCGCGGACGCGGTCACGGAGGCGCCGGCGCTGCTCGCGGCCGCCCGCCGGCGCGGGCTCGCGATCGACGGCGTGTCATTCCACGTCGGCAGCAGCAGCCAGGACCCGCAGGCGTTCCGCAGGGCGATTGAGGCGGCTCGGCGCACATTTGATGAAGCTGCTGCGCTCGGGTTTCAGCCCAAGGTTCTGGACATCGGCGGCGGCTTTAGTGGCTGCTTTGATGCAAACGACAACGTCACTCTGTCAGCCTTTGCGGCGGCGGTGAACGAGGCCCTCACCAGATGCTTCCCACCTCAGCAGTTTCCGGGCCTCGATGTGATTGCAGAGCCAGGGAGGTACTTTGCGGAGGCGTGCATGACGCTGTTTGCGCTAGTTCACACCGTGAAGACCCGCCCGGATGTCCAGGCACTATATTACATCTCTGACGGTGTGCTTTGCACTACCTCGCTGCCATGCTCAAAGCAGCGCGCCCACACAAGCATTCGAAGCCTTCCCATCCACATATCCAAAACGTGTGCTGTGGCGGAGGAGCGTGCTGATGGCATGGTGCTGAGCGGTGAGCATGCATGCAGGCCTCCACGGTTCCTTCACAATGGTAGCTAGTGCACGCACGACAGTCCGCGCACACATCCTCCGGGGCCCGGCCCTCGCGCCTCCGCCTGAAGACTTCACGGCTGCCCGCAGGCGCAGCACAGTCTTTGGCCCGACCTGCGACAGTTGGGACAAGATCCTTGAGGAGGTGCCGATGCCGGTGCTGCGCCGCGGGGACTGGCTGCAGTTCCCAGACCACGGAGCGTACGGCACATCAATGGCGTCGACGTTCAACGGCTTTGCCGCCGCGGACGCGGCCACCTTTTACGTCTGGAGCAATGCGACGGTGGAGCCGCGGCAGTGTGCTGTGCATGCTTTGCACCGGGGTAGCGTTGCAGGCTGCCCAGCATGGCAGGCGCCAGAGGAGCTGCTCTGCCTGACTGCCGCCCCGGAGGATCTGGGCATCCACTGCACCTGAAGCTGCTGGCGTTTGATGCATCCTGGGCGGTGATATGGCGTAGGATGCTCCTGGTACATAGGTCTGGTGTTGCGCTGTTGGTGCTGCAGCCTGTGGGGGCATGCGTATACCTCTTCAGGTGTGGGCAGACTGTGTACTACTAGTAGTGGGCAGTGACCACGCGAAGGCATGGCTGCAGTAGTCTCGACTAGATAGTGTTGAGTTGTGTAGGGAAGTGTCGCTGTTGTGCAGAGTCCTTGCGCTGCTGAGAGTAAAGCTTCTAGTGCGCTCGGTGGCGAAGCAGGCATGTGTGCACATGGAATGGTACAGCAGGCTGTGATGAGGCCGTTGTCTTTTTGGGTATGCACGCCTATGAAGTGCACCCACATGCATGTGAATGTAGGTCACCTGGGACAAGCCAGCGTTGAATTTATTGAGTGAACTCAAATGATCAGTCGGGAGGATAAGATTAAGGGTCATTGTTGACACGGGCAGGCTGAAACTAGAAGCCTGGAGTGGTCGTTTTGGGCGTCGTGACAGAAGCTTAAAGTCAAGACAACCGTGTACGTACAGTGCATGTATACGTAGCTATAGCCGCCGAACCCGGGAGGCAAGCCCGGCTACTAGTATGTGCACACGGCATGAGTTCGATGAAACCCCTGTCATCAGCATGTGAGATGCGGCCGTCAGTCAGCACTGCCAGCACATACCGACACCTCCACGCAACCCCGCCCATTGCTCACACACCTTCCCACGTACGCACCTGGTGGCGCTGGCGCGCTTGTGCGTGCCCCCGGCGGTGCAACCGGCCTCTCCGACGTCGTGCTTAAGCAACTGTAACACATTTCCACCCACGCCTGGGACTCCCATATATGTATATGGCGCCCACTGGCAGGCCGGCCATTACTATTGTGAAGTGGACGATGCTCACTGGCAGGCCAGCCATTGCTACTGTGAAGTTGACGATGCTCACGCAGGCCCCGGCTATGCCGCCATGATTGACGCACAGGCTCCGGGAGCCACGGCCGACACGTTCCCTACCAGTTGATTGGCAACGTGTGCGTCACTCGACCGCTGCCCGACTTGAGTGTCGGTGTCGCACCGCCCCATGCTGTCGCCTCCACAGAGCTCGCGATCGAGGCTGCTGACCAGCGCCAACGCAGTGAGTGCGGCTCCGCCCTCACTGGCGCCGTCACCCGGGGCCGGCTGTAGCCTGTGACATATCGGCAAACAGGCCCCTGGCAGCGTTACTAAGCGTGCATTAGTAGCGTTCCTCGACAGGCTTCGTGACGTGTGTGGCTGCAGGGCGCTGCCTCGAAACGGCAGTCCTTGGTACAGACCATGCTCAAAATGTCCACAGTGCCCTGTCGTGAATGCCGCTCGCAAGGTGTGTGCCACGGCCCGGGCAGCTGATGGGTCACCATGTAGACAGGGCTGCTAGAATCGGTGGGACTCACAGCCCCGTCCGACAATCTCTCGATGCTCTAGAGCAGCGGCGGGCCGCCCAAAAAGCTCTGGCCCCCGACTAGGCGCCATCTTCACATGGCGTTGGCCATCAGGCTGCACGTCTCACAGTAGAGCGCGGCGTGGGTTCCAGTTGACAATTGTGGCTGCATGGCCGGTGGTGGGGGCGCCGCAGCCAGCATAGCCCTGATATAGCATGGTGTAAGTTTCGGACAGGGAGGCACGTGCGGCGGTTGGCCTGCTTCATTGCTGGTGTGCGGGGGGCGGTTTGGGCGGTGTGTGGGGACCCTCAGCCGGCGGCCCAGCTGCCAGTGGGTATCCACACCGTGTGTGTATGCATGGCCACATCATGATGTGGGGCCGCCTCGACGCGGCTGCGGTGCCAAATGAGTGTTTGCACATGGGTGAGTGTGCTGAGAGAGGACCACGGCGGTGTGGCAGGCAGCAGGCGAAAACAGCCAGCAGCTCAATAACATTTACGCCAGCCCATGGCTGCATGCATTGTGCGCAGCACAACGCACCCCATGGCCAGCCACTGTCGACAGCTCAACACAAGCAGAGTCCAGAGCGACCACACCGATGCGAAGAGACGCCAACACCTGCACCCGTCCACACGTGCAGATAAGTCCGCAGCACATTCGATTAAGTTAATATTGAAGCAGGTTGATTAAGTCATGCTCCTGATGATCTGCATCATGTCTTACGTATCCTCACCCGTGCTCTACAGCACCGTTTTCTTGGGGAGGGATTCCCGTTGACTTTCCCCCGATTGTCAGAGGGCCGGCACCGCTGGCTCCCCGAAATTCTGGAGGGATATCCCGCTGTGATTATTTTTTTCTGGAGGGATGCCCAAAACAAATCGGCCTTGCTCCGCTTGCAATAACAAGTGTCTGCCTGCATCACTCATGATCTGTTGTGCCCTTGATGCAATGCAGATAACCTTTTTTCTCTGTAATCTACGGCTTTGCCATGACTCCCCAAGTCCTGATGCCTTTTGACAGCATTGGCGTCTCCAGTACTGCAGCTAGTGAACACCTCAACTTGGCATTTGCGATCGCAGAAGCTGTGGCAAGCCCTGCAACGCCTTGCACGGCCATCTTTGAATCCAATATGCTGTGCAAACTTCATCTGGAGGTCCGCGAAGTCCACGATCAGCTTTGCAGTCAACACGCGAGGTCCTTTCGATGGTCCATCGCCTTCGGCGGGGGCAGCTGCCTCGCCAGAGGCCGCAGCCACGCGTCAATATTTTCAGCATTAGCACCGCCTGGCTCATTCCTCGCAAGTATGTTCGTGCCGGAGGTCCAAGCAGATACAGCGCTGACCGTGTTTGACTCTATCGTCACGAGCGCATTTTGTGGAGGCTGACCCCTTGAGACCGAATGGACTAATAAGCATTGCTCAAAGCAGAAGAGACACACGGCGTCTATTGGTACTGTGGGTTGCGCTCTGTAAAGCTTAAGTGACGTAGTGATTCAGAGTGAGCGTGTCGCGGCTGCGGGGCAAGGCGTCAAGTGGCGTCTCGAAGACATGTACGCCTGATGCCAATGCCAACCAAGCTCGCTCGCTGCGCTAGCTGTGACAACACATCCCGCTCGCTTCGCTCGCGCGCTGCATATTCCAGCGGGCAAGACCGCCCAAAAGGCCAGGACCCAACGGGCTGCGCGCGCTGGCATTTGCTCGGGCAGCCCAATTTCAGCGGCGTCAACCGCCAATTCAAATTGTTTTCACTCCTGGCGGCTTCTTACAAGAAAACCCGTCTTTTGTAGTGGGTTGTAGACCACTGATCCTCACTGCTTGAGATCAATAGGCAAGTAGTGGCGGCAACCCGCGCGGTGGTGGTGGCTGCCCTGCTGTGCCCGAACCATGCATTGCGGGGGACGCGGCGATAACAGCCCACGTGCCTTGGTCAGGTGCGGTTTCATGAAAGGCAGCTGCGCCGCATTCAACGCGGCGCTCCCGCTGCAGACAGTGTGAACACAGTGACATGTTTAGGAACGAATCATGCTCTTCGAAGAGCACTACAGCACTGCAGCGACTACATCATGCGCAGTGTATTGGGAGTTCACAGTCGCGCGCTTTCAAATTTGGCTCTGCGTGCGCGTACACCCCGCTGGACTACACGTGTCGTCAGCCGTGGGTGTCAAAAGAACAGAGCCAAAGATACACAGGACGAAATGCGGTCGACAATCAAACTGACAAGGGCGTGATTGAACCGTTCCCTCGTCTTGTCGTCATGACGGTCTCTGGGAGTCCGCTCATGCTGCTCAACAGTGTGCAAGTTCTCAGCTACTTCATTTGCTACGTACGTAAATGGCAGTCCATAGGTAACGTAGAGACGTTCTGTTCAAAGTCGACATGCGCACTTGGACGGCACCTCATGTTCATGATCACTTGCGCCTCTGTGATCTGTGATCTGCTGTCGCTGTCAAGATCCTGCCGCTGGACAGCGAAGATCTTCAGCCTCAGAGAGTGCGCTACTGCGGCTGGACGATTTGTATATGGACTGATTTATTGAGACACGAGATAGCACCCATCCCGTCGCGATGAGCCAGGTCTTCAGCGCATGTAGACGTCGTGCTTCGCAGTACTGATCCTGGTGCAGGTGTACCGGTATCTCGAGTCCCTCGAGGTCCTGTTTGTTACAAAAGAGTACCCTCGAGACCCTCGAGGTGCACCTCGAGACCCTCGAGAGGTCCTCGACTTGCAGTGTGGCTGTAAGAGCGACGCTTGAACGGAAGAGGCTCTTTCGTTGTGTGTGTCTATGGCCGCGTTCGCTCTTCTGCAGAAGACCTGTACATGTGCTCACGTTGCACCTCGAACGTTCACCGGCTGGTGCTAGCTCAAGCGCAGCGCTGTCTCTGCTGACGTCCTGACTTGAGCTCGCAGGTCTCGACATTATAAGGTAAAAACCATGGTTTCTGGCCACATCCTGGGAAAGAAGTATTGACGTATAGTGATTGCGTTACCAGGACAAAGTCAGAGTGGCCGGTTGCACCGCCAGGGCAACAACAAACACACCAACGGCCCAACGTATGCACATCAGGAGATCCCGTTCACTCTCTTGTATTTACAAAAGAGTGAACGGGAGAAAACAAACACTGAAACCGAATCCCATCCGAATCAAATGCAACATACACTCACACACACACGCGTACGAACACTACAACCGCACACACAACTCAGTCCTTCACTCTCTTGTAAAACATGCACATCAGGAGATTTTGACCCATGTCAAACCCGCCCGAGCACAGCGCCCAATTCCAATCTCAAACGATGGAGAGATTGTGGGGCGATGCTGCAGTGTGGCTGTTGCGAGAGAGATGCAGTGCTTGTGCTTTGTTTGTTTGTTCTCGTGGGTATAACGCGTTAATTAATGCGTCATCTGCAGCTGCGGGCTGCGGTATATTTATGATATGAGTTCGGAGGACCATATGCATGCAGCCTTGCAATTGACTCACGGGCGCCTAGATCCGGAGGATGACCAATAGGGACGCGATCCTGCGGGACTGAGGTGTGGGCGCGGCTGTAGTGTGATTGTGTACATGTGTATACACCGTACTAGATTAAGTCCATCGACATGTAACGCATAACGCTGGGTTTTCTAAGTACCCATGGGTACTGCAGCTAGGTATATATAATCAGTAGTTTTCGGGGTGACTAGCCCAACAACAATGCTATTTATTAGACCTAGACCCCATGTAACTCTGCCTATTTTGTCGTGTGTGTGTGTATGTTGCTGTTGATTCGGATGAGACTCGGCTTCGGTGTTTGTCTTCTCCCGTTCCCTTTTTGGTACTTTTGTCGATGGACTTGATTAGTACGGTATATATGTTGCTGCAGCTGTTGTTTCGGATGAGATTCTTTGGTAGTGTTTATCTTCCCGTTCACTCTTTTGTGATTCCTTTTGTACTGAACTTTGGTACGTGTTGCATGCAGGTGCACATGCACGTGAATGTTACAACGCAGCTGCAGTAGATGCAGTCGATGCGCCCCGCACTTTGAAAACATCTTTGGGGCGCGAACTTAAGTCTGAGTCATCGATCTCGCAGTAGACATATGTCAAATAGAATCCACTAGCATTCAAACCTTGAGGATCAAGCACAGATGCCGGTGCACGTCAGAGTGTGCGCCGCACAGGTGCGGTCATCTACATCGCTCCGTTTACTCATCTGTCACACATCTAGATCGATGGCTGCGGTGCTCCCGCTAACGCCACGTGGAGTGCACGCTGATATCAATATTGTTCCGGACGCGAACTTTCCGCGGTCCTGCCTACTACTCAAGGGGTGCGTATGCGTATACCGTACACCCTGAGTACGTGCTCAGCACATGTGTGTACAATCGATCAACAGCTATCTGTTTCGAGGTAGCTTTTCGAGTTGCGTTTGCTTGCCCGTTCACTGTTCTGTGATGACTCTCGCGCGCGATGGGCGTTCCGGCTTTGTTTGAAGTTGTGCAACTGCACCGAGAACAATTTTCCGTATCATCGTTGTTCACGCGGTGGAGCCGACGAGCAGGATGAAGGCAAGGATGGAAGCAACGGCACGTTTACGGGCGGCGGCGACCCCCTGCCCAGCACTTCCGCAAGGTCAGGGCGACTGGGTCTTAAGATTGGCGACACAGACAGCTCGCGATCGGACACCCTGTGCGAGATGACGCAAACCGCCGCGCAATCGGCTCTCGAAGACGATGTAGATGGCGACCCGAACGCGGTGTGCGAGCTCGCTGACGGTGCGATGCTGAGCCTGAAAGCCACAACACAAATATGAGCGGAATCTCGATCGGACTTGCATGTGTTTACAAAAGAGTGAAAGGGAGAAAACAAACACTGAAACCGAATCTCATCCGAATCAACATCAACATACACTCACCACTTGCATGTCCCTCGCCCACGTGGGCGCACCGGCCCCCGTCCTTGACATGCATGGTGCACAGAAACGTCCCCCAGCCACCTGCCCTCCCTGGTGACAACCACAGCCTACCGCAGAGTTTCTATGCCTGCAGGCGGCGTCACGTGCCTGCGCAACCACGGGTGCGCCTTGGTCAGGAAGCACAGCCTGGACGACACCTTCCAGGTCCTCGACCTTGGCCGCCTGAGCCGCCTCCACAAGGTGCGCAGGTACCTCAGCATACACACAGCTCCGTGCCACAAGAGGTGGCACGGCGGCCGGAGGGGAGCTGTGTGTGTCTGGGGGGGGGGGGGGGGGGGGGGGGGGGGGGGGGGCACATGGTTGCGAGTTTGCAAGCCTTGCCGATGGGCATGCAAGCCAACAGGTAGCGCAAGAGAGAGCATTGGGCGTTCATTGCTTCCTGTCTCTGTGAATGCAGCTCCCGAGCGGTGGGTGGTCTGCAAACACTCTGGCCATGTGCGGAAGTCCAATGTACCCCCCGCCACTGTCTCGGTTGGCTGTCTGCATGCAGCCCACTCGTCATGCAACGCAGCAGCAACGCATGCACATCATGCATGTGGTTCCCCATACATGTGCAGGCGTTTGTGGGCGCAATGCCGCGCGTCAGGCCGCACTACGCGGTGAAGTGCAACCCGCATGGCGGTCTGCTGCGGGCGGTGGCCGGCCTCGGCTGCGGCTTTGACTGCGCGTCGGCAGCCGAGATCCGGCAGGCCCTCGCGACGGGGATGCAGCCGACTGATATCATC
Source organism: Ulva prolifera (assembly GCA_023078555.1). NCBI lineage: Eukaryota > Viridiplantae > Chlorophyta > Ulvophyceae > Ulvales > Ulvaceae > Ulva > Ulva prolifera. The sequence continues at coordinate 2,353,708 of CM041203.1, read as the reverse complement.
TTTGCCCACACCTGTAAGTTGCCGGGGGACATCCGCTTCGCGGCTTCGATGGGCATCCATGTGCGATGCCGCAGACCTGCCCTCGCATCGGACACAGTCAAGGGCTGCTGTCTCACACACCTGTGGTCATAACTACTCAGCTATAGCTTCTAAGTGTGGAGGCGGGACCAGCCTGGCAAGACGATGGCGCATCAGTCAGCCGCTGCAGCGTGCCTGCTCTGGCATTGCAGGACGGCTGCTGCCAGAAGTCATCTTGCCGCTCGGGCTGTGAGTGCTGCGTGTTTTTCGCGTGCCGTGTCCGGGGGCGGCGCTTACATGCACGCCGGCAGCTCATTCTTTCTCAGGACACGTAAACCAGCCTGCATGGATGTACATCCGCATAGCCACCAACATATTCCGGTGGCTTGCAGACGATGACGTTCGACTGTGAGGACGAGCTGGACAAGGTCGCCTCGCTGTCCCCCGCTGCACGCCTTGTGCTGCGGATCCGTGCAGATGACCCTACTGCGATCGTGCAGCTCGGCGAAAAGTTTGGCGCGGACGCCGATGCAGAGGCCCCGGCGCTGCTCGCAGCCGCTCGCAGTCGCGGGCTCGCAGTCGTCGGCGTATCGTTCCACGTCGGCAGCGGCAGCCAGGACCCACAGGCATTTCTCAGGGCAGTCGAGGCGGCGCGGCGCACATTCGACGACGCTGCAGCACTCGGATTTCACCTCAAAATTCTGGACATCGGCGGTGGCTTCCGTGGAACGTTTGACGCGAACGGCACTGTTGTGCTGTCGGATTTTGCGGCAGCTGTGAACGAAGGGCTCACCAACTGTTTTCCGCCCGAGCAGTTTCCGGGCTTGGCTGTGATCGCGGAGCCGGGGAGGTACTTTGCCGAAACGTGCATGACGCTGTTTGCGCTAGTTCACACCGTGAAGACCCGCCCGGGCGGTGGGGGGCTGTACTACATCTCTGACGGTGCGAACGGCTTTGCCTGCCTGCCGTAGCCACTCGAGCCACCGATACATGTGCTGCACGAGCATTTATCCCTTGCGCACACCCTCTTGCCAAGATCTTAGAAGCATGTTCGCGGCTGAAGCGTGCGCTGTGATGCGATGGTGTTTGAGGGGAGTGCATGCATGCAGGTCTGCACGGCTCGTTTGCGGAGTGTGATAAAGGCTGCCGATCCGTGCGTGCACACATCGTCCGCAGCCCCGACCTCCCGGCCCCGCCGGAAGCCCACACCGCCTCACGCCGCCGCAGCACGGTGTACGGCCCGACCTGCGATGGCGGGGACCGCATCTTAGAGGAGGTGCCGATGCCGGTGCTGCGGCGTGGGGACTGGCTGCAGTTCCCGGAGCACGGAGCGTACGGCACGTCCATGGCATCGATGTTCAACGGCTTTGCTGCTGCAGACGCGGCCACCTTCTACGTCTGGAGCAAAGCAGCGGTGGACTCGCGGCAGCGTGCTGTGCATGCGTTGCACCGGGGCAGCGTTGCGGGCTGCCCAGCATGGCAGGCGCCGGAGGAGCTGCTTTGCCTGACTGCCTCGCCAGAGGATCTGGGCATCCACGTAGCCAGAGCTGGCTGCACTCGAACCCTTCTGGACGGTGCCGTGGTGTAGGATGTTCTCGCTCGGTCTGGTCTTGTGCTGTTGGTGTTGCGGCTCGAGGGAGCATGCATGTACTAGGTGGCGCAGCTGTTACAGGGTAGCGGCGCGTAACGACGCAATGAGAAAAGGATATAGGTTTACATGAAGTGGAGGTCGAATCGTGAGATAGAAGCACAACGCTGACAGGGTTTTTGGGGCGGCGCCGCATGGCGACTGTTTCGAGAGAGATTCTCGTGCGATTTTTGTTTACATGCATTTCCTAGCTAGATTAGACTTGCTGTTTTAACTCTTTCAGAATCATTGCTGTCACAGCACTGAGTAGAGTAGTGACTCTATTGCTGTGTTTGTTGATGCCGGTCCACGCTTCTGTAGCTAGTTTCACAGCACACGAGTCCAGAAAGAGCTCATTCGAAGTAGCACTGGATTACTGCGGTTTGTTGCATGCACATCATGCACATCACGACGTGTCGTCGCGGTATCTAGACCACCCACTCTTCTGTATCCTATATAAGATATGTACCTAGACCAACCGATGCAGGCACAGATCGATGTGAGTGTATCGCAATCATGTCGCGATGTGTACTGAGGTAGAAGTTGCACTGGTTGATGCTTGTTACACGACATGGTTCGGCCT